>BQXS01011182.1:0-12508 GCA_024181965.1 Aduncisulcus paluster
CAAGGAGGAAATGACGACAAGAACAAAAAAGAACAGCCAGCGAGAGAACCAGTGAATAAAACAGGGTGATTATGGATTGACAAGAAGTTAATATCTAACTAACGAAAATTTATGACATACAATATTTTCAATATTTCTTTTACAACGGGAAGAAATGAAGTTTTAGAATTCAAAACTCTGTATAATAACAATGCAAGATGACATTGCAGAATATATCGATTAAAAAATATAAATGGTTTCTTTCTAACATATATTGGATACCAGTCTTGTCATTCCACTCCTGACACAAAATCGTTTCCTAAGTCCCGAGATTTGTTCACATATTGCATTGTAAAGTTTTATTGTTTGATGATAAGTTGTGGTTGTAATCTGTGAATGTTGTGGACTTACTGATAAATGACTATACTTGTCTGATTCCTGGTTTTACCCCTCCAGAGCTTGTTTGATTTTGCAATATCATTTGTTTTAGATTTTTTTTGTTTTAAATTCTCTGTTGAGAGTTAGTGAATCCTTAGTTTCTTTTCCAAGTGGTGTAATAATCCTGCTTTATGTTGTTGACTCAACTATGGTAATGTTGGACACTCCATCTCTTAGAGCAGTAGCATAATTCACTGGATATTGTTAAATTTCTTCGAGTGGTGTCTGTGAATGTTGTGGACTTACGACAGATGCTCATCTATTCTCTGATTTTCTTGTTTTCTCCTCAGATGTTGTTTAGCGGTTTACAAAATAAACAAATTATATTTTACTATATTCAAGTTTGGTTTCCAGTTTCTTCATTTCTTTTTGTTTCCGGACGGCCCTCATAAAATCATATTGAGATACTTTAGCTCTCATATCACGAATTGCGAATAAACCAGCTTCGGTGCAGACATTCCTTAAATCAGCCCCGTTAAATCCGTCACTCATCTTGACAACTGGTTCAAAGTCAACTTCGTCGGCGATTGACATCTTTTTCGTATGGATGCGCAACACATCATATCTGGCATTCTCTGAAGGAAGTGGGATCTCTACCTTTCTGTCTAACCTTCCGGGACGAAGCAAAGCAGGGTCAAGCACATCGGGACGGTTGGTTGCGGCAATGATCTTGACTCTTCCGAGACTCTGAAATCCGTCCAATTGGGCCAGCAACTCAAGAAGACAACGCTGAATTTCTCTATCGGCTCCACTTCCTTCTTGCAACCTTTTACCTCCAATGGCATCAATTTCATCAATGAATACAACACAGGGTTGGTGTTCACGGGCATAAGTAAAGATTTCACGAACCATTCGAGCAGATTCTCCAATATATTTGTCCACAATGGAACTTGCTACCAGTTTCACGAATGAAGCATCAACTGAATTGGCAAGTGCACGGGCCAACAGAGTTTTACCAGTTCCTGGTGGACCATATAGAAGTACAGCTTTAGGTGGGGCAATACCAACACGTTCAAAGAGTTCTGGCTGAGTTAATGGGAGTTCTATAGCTTCTCTGACAGCTCTGATTTGTTTGGAAAGACCACCGACGGAACCGTATGTAACATCTCCAGGGTCTTCATGAAGCATTCCCCAGACAGTGGGATCAACTTCTTTGGGCAATACCCGCATTATTGTGAGCGTACTCATATCCAAAGAAATACGACAACCTTCCTGAAGCTCATCTGGATTGACATCTTTATATGCTCCAACAACATATCTTGGACCAAGCGAACTACGAACGACATAATGATCAGGACCCAATTTTCTAAGGAATTCTCCCACAATCTGGCCCACAGTTTGTAAGGCGATCACGTCATCCTCAGCCCTATCACTTTCTCCTTTTAGCAGATCAAAAGCCTTGCGAACTTCAAATAAAATAATGACAATGGAAAAAGGAACAATAAATTATTTCTCAAATTCCAAAAAGATTCACAAATAAACATTATACATACGTTCTTTAACTTCGTTTTGAATCCTTAGTCTTTTACGGTACGAGGCTCTGTATTTTTGGAGTAATTCTTCTCTGGTCATATAATTTTTTTTATAGTATCTAGAATGTCAACCAATCGGTACATTCAATTTGACCATTTCACGTGAATCAAATTCTCGAATCGTCATTTGTTGAACAAAATAAATTAAATTTAGGCTTTATTGTAACATCATTTTAATTAGAATCCTATGATGACTCAATTGTGTTCACTGAACAAACAAAAACAAACTGGTTGTGTTGTCTTTCTTTGCAAGCAGACCCCTATTATGTATGTTCCATTTTCTTTTGAAAATCCCCAGTTTATGCAATTTTATTCTTATATTTTATTATTTTGACATTTCTCAGGGATCCCAAGAAGAAACCAAAAGATAAAAGGCCAAAAAAGAAGTCTTCCTCTTCTTCTCATCCACCCAAAGACTATGTACTTACATCTGCAAGAAGGATTACCCCCTTATGTGTTCTTGGAAGCGGTGGATTTGGAGAAGTCCTTCTTGTTTATGTTAATGGTGTTGACACGCCTCTTATCCTGAAAAAACTCCTTCAAGTCGCCGATCCGCAAGTTATTTCCGATTGTAAGCACGAATTCAAGGCTCAGAGACGTCTATTTATGGATCCAAAATGCCATTCTTGTATTCCTCGTCCCATGTACATTGTTGATCTTCTTGACCGGGAACATTTTCATGGAATGTATGGATTTTGTATGGAATATTGTATTGGTGGAAGTATCAAGGAATTTGCCCAGTCTTGGGCTCTTGATGATCCTTCTCCTTCATCTAGTCGTTGTCACCGTGACCTTCGTTCTACCTCCCCGATTCCACCTAAATACCAACCACCCGAAGAATCTTACGATCCTTTGACCCTTCATCCCGCTAAGGTTGCTTCTCTTGCCGTTGGAATGATTGAATGCCTTGCCCGTGTCTTCAGAGCAAGGAAAGATGTCGTTCACAGGGATGTTAAGCCCGATAACTTCTTCATTCGTCGCAATGAGAAGGGTGAGTGCAGGGTTGTTCTTGGAGACTTTGGTTTTGTCAAGATTCGCAATTCTGTGAACTCTTCTATGTCTTCAAAGGTCTTCTCATCTTCTTCTCAAGACAAAAAGGATGAAAAACCCAGCACCGTGAGTGGTCCTGAAAAGGAAAAGGATAGTGCTGTCGTTGAGCAGTCCTCATATGCTATTCGAGGCACTTTTGTGTATAATTCGTTTGAATCCTTGACTGCGGGTATCCAGAATCAAAAGAGTGATGCTTACTCCCTTGGAATGTCCATTTTATCCCTTTTCCTCGGCATGCACCCATTCCAGGATGATGAAGATATTCTTCGGATTCCTGATGCTCTCAAGCTCATATCTGCCATCGTTGAAAGGATGCAGAAGGGTCGCCTGCCTCAATTGGAGACTCTTCCCCTCTTCATGAGGCTTAAGACCATTGAAGGCGGTAGATACGAACCTGTTTTCCGCGTGCTCTCTGAAGTTTTTACTGGTCTTACGAATATCCTTGAAGATGACCGTTGGTCTGTTAAACAAGCAGAAAGAAAGACAAGGGAGATTAAAGAATTGCTTCCAAATATTGGAGAAGGTTGGAGATGTCCTTCTCTGGAGGAAATTGTGAGTGCTTATGTGGAAAAACATGGGACTAGAGGATCAATTGGATTGTAACTATTTGGATAGTGCATAACATTTTTTCTTTTTGGTTTATTTTGGTCTGTTGTTTTTGTAAAATGCTATTGATCACTTGGGTTTCTCACCCAGTGCCGTATAATTTGTGTGAATGCCATTTTGGTATGGATTGTTCATTCTTGTTTTGGTGTCCACAATTTTGTTATTATTTTTTTGTTTTACTATCGTTTAAATCCAATTCATTAATATTAAATCACCTCGTCTCGAGATATATGGTTTTCCACAATTTTTTGTTCTGTGGAATATCTCTTGATATTTTTTGTATTTTGTTTGTGAAAAGGGAATAAAATTGGATTTATATTATTTTTATTTTACTGCGATCATTTCTAACGATCTTCAAAACTTTTGTTTCTCACTTTTTGATGAACTTTTGAGAATAACGGCAATATAAAAAAATTAGTGAAAAAAATAAATATTACTATGAATGACATGCTTTAAACTTCGAGAAGAATTAACTAATCTATCTTAGAAGCTAAGATTTAATGGTCAAGTACATTCCCAAAATAGTTCAAACCTACACTCCACATAAACTCTTATATTTGAGGTCGTCTTTTCGATATCAAGTTTATTTTCTTATTCGATTAGCATTTAAAATGAATCCTCTTTGTTATTTTCCAGATCCTAGCTCCTTGTCCAATCGCATTTCTGACCTTCCTTATCCTGGCAGAGAACCGATTGATTCTTTCGATTTACCCTTAAAACGAGCCGCTGTGGCCTCTTCTCTTGATCATCCTTTTCCTATTGGAACCCAATACCCTTCCCCTTCTTTGCCTTCACATGATATTTCCACTCTGCTCCACGAGCCTCAACGGCCCCAAATGTCTCTTTCTTCTCATTCTTCTCATTCTTCTCATTCTTCTGATTTAACTCCTCCAACCTCATTATTCGGTGATAATATGTTCAAAGCTTTTCCTGATACTTTAATGAGCGCTGGTGTTTCTTCTTCAAAACCTCTTGAATTATTTCCTTCTTGTCATTTTGCTGGTGAAACTTCATCGTTTCAGGGAGATTCCCCCTGCGCCAGCCCTTCGCTTGTTCCATCTTCAACTCCACTATGCAGTTTTTCGTCTCCAACGAGACCTCATGCCTCTGTTAAAAAACCAATTCCTCAAGAAATTAAAAAAGAAATTGATTGCAAACCTGAACCTGCTAGTATTCAAGTTGATGCGCCTTCTTCAATTGATAAACCTATTGGTGATTTCCTTACAACCTTCTGTTTCCTCTACAAAGCTCTTGACGATCTTCTTTATAAATATAAACACAGGAGAAAACTTGGTGATGCTATTCCAATCATGCATAAAGCCATTCTTGCCCTCTCTGACGAGGGTGTTACTGATGTTAGCTCTATTATGAAGAAATTTGTCAAGGCTCGTGATGAAATGGAGGTTGAAGCTCCGGAAATCCTTGCTCCTGGCCAAGTGCAGCCAAAACGTTCATCGTTTACTGCTCCTCAAAGAGAAATTATGTTATCATTTATAAACCGTGGAGAAATGCCTGTTCTCCCTGAAACAGTCCATCTCGTGTCTCGGGATGCTCAATTATCCGATCCTAAGCAATTTCGACGTTTTTTGAATAACCAAAGGGCTCGTAGGAGAGGAAGAAAGTGAGTCAACTTTCTTTCTTGTGAATATGTTTAGGTTACGTGTAGTTTGTTCATTTTTTTTCTTCATCACCTTATTTATTTATTTTTTTAGATATTTTTTAAACAGATCTTTCTTGATATAACAATTTTTTTTTTTTCATTTCATCCTCTCATTCACATTATTCATTCTGAGTAAATCTTCTGCAACTTGCATGTTGACAGACGAAGTTGTGACAGCCTCAACTAATAAACCTTTCTTTATTTTGATTGGAGTCAATACACTGCCAGCTGTTTCAAACATTCAAGTTGAAATTCCAATCCGTCTTTTTTTTTTGCGGATTTTCCGATCTCATACACTATTTTGCAAAAAATCATGAAGAGAGGTTTGTTTATTGTTCTTGAAGGGCTTGATAGAAGTGGAAAATCTTCTGTTCTATCAGCTATTAAAAGATGGCTTGAAGATCATAAATATAGCGCTGAAGATATACATTTTCCCAGTATGTTTCACTATTTTATGATTTAATATTTATTTATGCCTCTTACTAAATTCCATATATCCATTTTAGATCGAAAGACTCCAATTGGAAAAAAAATTGATGCTTATCTAAAAGGATCCTTGAAACTATCTGATGAAGAAATTACATCTTTATATTCACAAAACCGGTGGGAGGTTGCGTCACAAATAGAAGAATCTCTTCGTGCTGGAAAGTGTTTTGTGTCGGTTCGATATGCCTTCTCTGGAGCTGCGTATTCATCAGCCAAGTATGATCCTGTCTTTGTGGAGCATTGGATGCGTGAAGATGCAGGTTTACCAGCACCTGATCTCACTCTATATCTTAGATTATCTGCTTCTGAAGCTTCTTCAAGACCAGGTTTTGGAGATGAAGTCTATGAACGTGCTTGGTTCCAAAAACGCGTGGAAGAATGTTTTGGCTCTGTTCGTGCTGTATGTGAGAAGAATGGCGGATTATGGAGAGATATCATTGCTAGTGGATCCAAAGAAGAAGTGAAAGAGAACGTCTTCTCGACATTAGACGATCTCAAAGAATCAATGACAAAGATTCAGAGTCAACCAATTAAATATCTATGGAGCCATTCATCAAGTCAAGAAGAGGCCAAAAGTGAATGGGCCGACATTGTCTCTCAGAAAAGAAAGAAACGTTCGGAGCAGGGAATAGTTGAAAACAGTGCATGGGAGTATGAAAAAGAGAAAAAAACATACGACGAGAAAAAATGAGTGATCCTTCACATCGTTCATTCTTATTTAGGATGGCATCATATGATCGATGATGTTTACATACTTCAATCGAGATGGCTGATGTAAATACGAACAAAATTAAATGAATTTGAGGAATGTGAGGGGTGGCTCTCACGAACCATAATATATTTTTCAATGACTATCAAGATTTCATATGTCATTAACATGCCATGATGACTATGTTCAAACTCCATGATTGTAGGATTGAGGAGCTCTTGTGAATAAGATTGAATAATAATTTAATTTAATTGGTCATTCATCCTACATAACACATGACAATAAAATAATGCTTCTCGTGCCACATTCCCAGTGGAAACTAGAATTCTCTACTCGGAGCTACATACTATTTATAATGAATATAATGGAAGAAATATTAGTAATAATTGGTATTTGATAATACTTCACCAATTTTAGGGATAATCCATCTTTATTTGGGCCCTGGAAACAACTCTGATTTGTCCATAATTCAGAAATTATTTGCAAAAAATAAAGAAGAAAAATCAAGATGTTTGTCATCGACTGATCAATCTATTTGTCAAAATATTTTTTTCTGATAATTCTTAAATTTTCATAAAATATGGGAAATTTCTACTTTTGTCAACCTTTTTGAACCATGGGATTTGCCGAGTTTAAAAAGAAATTCCAGTTCAAGAAAACTTCCAATCTTGAGCTTCATCCGGATGCTCAATCCTTCTTACGTGGTCGTCGTTTGATCTTCGTTGCCATGAAATCTTATTCTCAAGCCAAAGGTTACACCAACTACTTCACTGAAAACTCTGGTGATGACGTTAACTATGATCCTATTCCAGGCATTATCGATGGTCATTTGCTCTCTCTCTTTGTTTCTGAGGCTGACCCTCGTTTCCGCACCCTCTCTACTCAGGATACTAGTGCCTCCACTCTCACTAGATCCTCAACAAAGTTTTTCAAAGCTATGTTGAAGTGGGCCAAGGATGAAGGGTTTAGTTTTGACCACCCTCTTGGATCCACCCTCCAAGTTTCTGATGTTAACCCAACTGATACTGAGTCTCATGCTCTCATGGTTATTCAATTGGCTGATATCATTCAGTGGAGTTTTGTTGAATTTGAGCGCTCTCTTCCTATTTCTGAAGTTGACGAGTCTGAAGTTGACTCCGCCTTCTTGTCTGAGGAAGTCGCCGTCGCCACTGGCATTTACGGAGATGAAACTGTTGCTCTTCACGATGTGAGCAAGGATTTGCGTACCGAACCCAACATTTTCAACACTGGTGTGTTTGGTTACTGTATTGCTGCTGCTGTGTGTGCCTTTGGTCTTGGTTTGATCAACATTGCTCAGGTTACTCACCTTAAGAACCACATGAAATTTATGGGTCTCGCCATTGAGAATTGGCAATACACCTTGTTCGTTTCTGTCTTCAATATTGTTCAGTTCTTTGCCTCTGTCATCCTTCAGGGTCCTGTCAGTGAGCGTATTGGTCGTAAGTGGACATTCATCTTCGTGGCTATCTGGTATGCTCTCACTGATATGTGTTTCATCTGGATTAACGGAAGAGATGGAGGTTACTGGGCCATTGTTGCTGTTCGTGCTGCTTCTGGTATTGCTGCTCTTATTGCTCCCCTTGGATACCTCTGTGTTTCTGATCTCTCCCCTCCCAAATCAAGAACATTGTCCCTGTGTCTCTACACTGCTGCCATCTACTTCGGAATCGCTTTCTCTCCTCTTGTTAACCGTGCTCTCGTTAACCACTTCATCCCTGACAGCCCCACTGACGATGACTACATCAATGTGCTCAAATGGGCTGGTATTTACGCCATGTGTGCCCGTGTCGTCAGTGCCTTGATCGCTATCTTCTTCACTAAGGAATCTTCCCCCATTATCCTTGCCAACCGTGAGCTCAAGGCCCAAGCCAAGAAGGACAAGGCCTCCGGTGTTGTTAAATCCCCCAAGGAAGGCGTTGAAATGACTGAAGCCAAAGAGGAGGCTACTGAGGAGTCTACTGAGAAGGACCACTTCAAGCACTCCAAGTTCTGGGGTGTTTTCAAGATGTTGTTCACCAACAAGGACTTTATCTTGCTCTTCATCTCTTACACGATGTGTGTTGGTGCCTACAGTGTCGTGAGAGATCTCAACCTTGCTTGGATGATGGACATGCCCATTGACGATCTCTGGATCAACTTCACTGATGCCACTCAACCTATCGATGCGTCTTCTTGGCCTTACTCTTACCTCCTCTCTTTCAAGTCTGAGTACCCCAAGTGGTTGTCTAACTATCAGTTCGTCAGTTCTCTCTGGATATATGGATTCATGGTCTTCTTTTCCATCTTTGTCGGTCCTTGGTTTACTCGCAGAGCCGGAGAGATGAACTTGACCTTCATTGGTCATGCTATGAATCTTATCGGTATGGTCTTGCAAGGAATCACCCCTCCCCTCGTTGACAACGTCTGGGCTTCCGCTGTATTCTCTGTCATTGGAGCCTTCTCTGAGGCTTGTGCTCACCCTGCCTTCCTTTACATGCTTTCCCTCTTCTCTCTTCCATCCAACCGTGGTTCTGTGACCGGTATCTCTCAGATCGGTAATTCTATCGGTCGTGCCATTCCCACCCTTCTCATTGGTTTCACTTTCGATGCCTTGGAGACTGTTGGACCTGTCACTGTGAATGTCACTGGGTTTGGAGATGTTGTGATTGGAGAGTTTGCTCTTGATGGATCCAAGGGTTACACTACGTATCTCACTGCTATTCCTATGGTTGTTCTTGGTGTCATTTGCCAGATGTTCGCTAAGGTCCCCATCCTTCGTCATGAGCTTGACTTTAGACAATCCTTCATAGAAGAGGTGAAGAAACACACTCGTCACTCTTCTGTTATGGATTTGGACAAGTTTACTCGTATCAGGAACTTCTCTATTGCTGAAAGCACTCTCCACAAGACATCTGACTCTGGAAGTGTTTCTAAACTCTAAATTTAGACGTTACAATTGAATTATTATTTCGTTATTTTCGTATTTAGGATATTCTCTCCTTTCCTCGATTATTCCTTATCTACAAATTATTAATATTCTAACACACAAGTTTATTTATTCAACAATTTAAATATGTCTTTCTTCTTTCTTCCTCGAACTAGCCAAAGATAATAAATTGTCTTTCTTCAATGATTTTTTCTCCTTTTCATGCCTTTTTCGGTATACAGCTCATTCGTGATTAATTGTTCTGTTTTATTTATAATATTCGATATTAATTATCTTTTCAGGAATATTTATTATTTTTTAACTTTTTATTATCGTCTGTTAATAATCTACAAACCATTTCTCAAAAGATCTAAAAAGGGATGATTGAAAAATGAATCAAAAATCTTCTTTTTTCGAACCTATTCTATCATCCTGTTTGAGATTCGTCTTAAATGGGTTGATGGAGCAAAAATGCTATGACGAAAGATGAAGATCGCTCATCGCAGGGCTTCTGAAGACATCCTGAATGAATTTATTCTTCCTTGGAAGTACTGAGCATTCTACTAATTATTTAAGAGTTAAATTTGGATTAAATCGTTCAATCAATTTATTTTTCAATTATTAATTTTAATTTTCTCTTCTCAACAATTACGATTACGATACTAGACTCATTCCATTTTTTTTTTTTTTTTTTTCATTCTTCATCTTGCTTCCGATTGAGGTTTTATAGTGAATAATTCTGAATTAAAAATGAGCGAAGAATTGAAAATATTTCCCCTTTTTAAGCAGATCGCTGATGAAAGCGATGAAACTAAAATCTGTGAAATCGCCTCCAAAATTATTGAAATGGCATCTATCTTCACCACTACTGAGGAAGATCAGGACATTTACTCAATTGAATTGGCTGAAAATGAAATTATTCCTCTTTTCTGTACGATTGTGTCCAAAAAGTTATCCCCTAAGTCTTTGGAGCTTTTGTTACTCGCATTATACCATGCTTCTAATTCTGGACCTGATCTTAACCTTATTTGTGACGATGAAGATGAGTGTTGTGGGTGTGGTTGTGAAGATGATGAATGCGATCATGAGTGTGATGATGACGAATGCAAGCGTGATCACAGATCAAAGCCTCCCCCAACCGAAAAAGAGATTTCTGAAGCCTTTACCGTTAAGAAATTATTCATTGAAACCCTGGTTCCTCTCCTTACTTCATTATCTGGAACCGGAGTTTTCCTTGTGGCTGACATGATGAGAAAAGTCATTGATCCTATGGTTTCTGACGAAGAATTAATGCAGATTGTCATTAATGAATGTCTTATTGCCTCCAAAAAACATCCCAAGGGTTCCATTGAGTCTGAATACCTTCGTTCTTGTGCCATTGGCTATGCTTTGGCCTTTTATTCTGAAGGAATGTGTGAAATTGAAGTCGGATCTGGTCCAGTTAAGGAAAAAGCGACCCCTCAGGTCGTTGGAAGTCTTATACGTTCCATGCTTTCACTCCTCTTCAAATCAGTCAACCAAACCCGTGAGAAACATAAACTCCCCCCTCTTGAGAAACTTGAGGAGTCTCCTGATCTCTCCCTTGCGTCCATTAAACTTGGGGAAGGTGCTGTGTTTGCCAATGATGATCGTATGTTCCAATTCCTTGTCTGTTCCGAGATTCACACTTTCATATCTTTCTTCCTCTCTCCTGCTGAACACATCATGTCCATATTCACTTCTATGCAAGCCATGTTGGGAGATTCAGGTGACAAGATCGAAGTGTCTGAGTTGTGTGGAGAAGCCTCTGTATCTGATCCAAAATACTTGACTGAAGTCGTACACTCGATATTTATCTTTGCTTGGCCATATTTCCCCATATTCTCCTCTCTTTACGTACAGAGTGTTCCTTCACCTAATCTACTGGAAGGAATGGAGACAATCGCCTCAATTGTTATGTTTTATGTGCTGTCACCACTGAAGGAAAGTGCTGAGGCTCTCTCAGTGGCTAAGGAGTGTCTTCTTGAAGGAAACAGGACAGGAATTAAAGAATATCTATTTTTAGATTGTATCAAACCAGGTTTTATTAGTCTTTTGCCCATATATGAAGGATATGACGACATTAAGAAAGGTAACGAGAAAGAGATGTTCGTATTCGGTGTGTCTCTTGTCTTACCTTTACTTGCTCATGACTTAACTCTCCTTGCGAGTGCTTTGATAGCTCTTCCTGAGAAACTTGAAGAGTTGGAAGGCGGACTGAGTGTTGAAGAGAAGAAAATGTGTCTTTCTGGTGCTAATCTTACTCTGAAAAGGGTGAAAGACATTGTCGAAAACCCTGAAATTGAATTGGTCGATGAAGAATTCCATTTGATGCATGTTATGACCAATGTTGATAAATTTAGGAAATTATTTCAATGATTAATTCATAGTTAATTAAATGATTAATTTATCCATCAAAAAAATCGCAGCGACAAAGAAAAAAGTGATGTTACGAGTTTATTCATGATTTAATTCATGGTTAATTCATGGTTAATTCACCAAATAATGCTGTGTAATTCGCAATATATCGTTGATCCCTAGTTCAGTCCAGGATTCTGAGGAAGGTTATCATCTCTTTTTATACATTTTCTAAATATATTATCCGAAACAAACCACCAATCTATTTCTCTATTTCTCCAACAACGCCTTTTTTAATGGTTTATATTGCTGAGAAATCCGTGTTTCTTGCCTTTCGAAATAAATTTACATTTTTATGGGTTATTTAATCAGAAAACCAATAAAATCAATTTAATTTTAATTTTATTTCATTTAAAATTGTATTTTACCGTATTTTATGTCTCCAATATCGAGAAATATTGAGATATGCTGCATTTGATTATATTTATTCGGCTGGGACCTCCTTCTTATCTTCAACAACTGGTTCTTTCTCCTCTACGACTGGTTCTTTCTCCTCCACGACTGGTTCTTTCTCAGCTTCTTTCTTCTCTCCACCCTCAACTTGTTCAGCCTGCTCAGTCTCCTTTGGTTCATCTTTCTTCTCTTCAACTTCCTTTGTTTCGGCAGTTTCTTCGAGAGCCTTGGTTATTTTGATCATACTTTCACGACCTTCCTCATAAATAGTTGAAAACTTCTCGAAATCAGCC
>BQXS01011211.1:0-13355 GCA_024181965.1 Aduncisulcus paluster
CCCATTTCTGTCCAACTCTTAGTGCATCACACATGCATGGAATGTTATTTTTGTTGTTCTTCTCGATATTGATGTGATCATGGTCTCAATTGGTGTGCATTTCCAAGTAAGAGCTGGTACTTCACCGTTTCTTGCCGAGAAAGATTGTTTTGATCTTCGAAAGGAACTCGATTCTGATTCCTATGATGGACTGATAATGTATTGTATTGTTTTGTTTTATTTTTTACTTTTTAATTCCCTACCAACATGTCTTATGAAGGAATTAACTTCACAAACTCTATCTTCAAGATGCCTTGTTTTAAAATCCATAAAAACCAATTCCATTTTATTTAATTGTCGATTCCATTTTATTTGTTTCTCTGTTTCTCTATTCCCCATTTCTGTCCAACTCTTAGTGCATCACACATGCATGGAATGTTATTTTTGTTGTTCTTCTCGATATTGATGTGATCATGGTCTCAATTGGTGTGCATTTCCAAGTAAGAGCTGGTACTTCACCGTTTCTTGCCGAGAAAGATTGTTTTGATCTTCGAAAGGAACTCGATTCTGATTCCTATGATGGACTGATAATGTATTGTATTGTTTTGTTTTTTTGCTTCCTTTTATCTCTCAATGTTCAGCATCCCATGTGCATTCATATCAAACTTCTGTCAAATGACTATTTCGAAGAAGACGCACGAAGGAATAAAAGTACAATGTCCTTCTTTGTAGATGATATCATTATCCTTGGAGAGGATTATTTCCATGGAAGTAGAGATAATCGTTCAACAATGATCTCTTCTGGAATGGCAGTAAATACAAGGGAGTAGACTCCGAAAATTCGACAGTTCATCTCTTCCCACATCCCTTTCCCTTCAATCTCACACAATACAACATTCATCAAATCAATAGGAAGGAAGTGCCATTCATATTTATGTTTAGGTCTTGTGAATTCATACTTCTTGTATGTCTTCTTATCATCACAATCGGTGAAAGTGAAGAAGAGACAAGGTGAACTACGATTCTTATGAACACAGATATAAGCACCTTTCATAGGACTAGGTGATGGGAAAGGGATGGAAAGATGGGATAATTGTAAATAACATTCCCCTTTTAACATTCTTTGTGCATCTGAACTCTGATCATAATACTCAGATTCCTTACTATACGAATCATCCTTGCACTTAACCATTGAGAATGAAAGATCAACAATCTTTGGATCATCTCGTGGAATGGGGATAGAATCTCTACCTTTAAATTCATTATCTCCTCCTTTAATAAACTCTGGTTTTACAACTGGAGCTTCAGCCCATAGTTTCTCTTTGGCTTCACGAGCTTTGACTTCTTCATGAGTTTCTTCTCTAATGAAAACAAGGTATTCGATTTCAAAATACTCTTCCTCTCTTCCTCTCCCTGTAATCTCACACAGAACAACATCAGGGAGATCAACAGGAAGGAAATACCAATACCAACCTTTAAGTTCAGGAAATTCAAATTTCTTGGATGTTTTCTCACGCTTTGAAGATGTAAGAGTGAAGATAAGGTGTGATGGAGGTAAAGAATAAGTAGAAACAAAAAGACAGATATAGACACCTTTCATTGGGGAAGATGAAGAGAAAGGAATGGAGATATCGGTAAAATGCCCACAATTCAACTCTCCTTTTATCATCTCTTGTGCATTATAACTCTGATCGTACTCTTCATCACCTTCTTTCTTGGTTCCATCTATTGCTGTGATAGTTGGAAGGTCTGCACTCTTGATATTGGGGGCATCTCCAGGAATAGAACAGCAACTGTAACCTCCTTCATGAATTATCTCAGCTTCCACAGTTTGAATAACCCCAGTGGATGAAATCATTTGCCTAGAGATAGAATATTATCTTAAAACAAAAATAAGCAGAGAATAATAATTTTTTGTGAATAGCAAACATTGCGAAAATCAAGGAGAACAGTCCGACAGAAAAAGACGACAAACGAACAAGGAACAAGGAACAACAAAAACAGCAAAACAGTGAGTGAATTGGGGCGACAACGATTAAAATATGCCTTAATGTGCATTAAATAAAATAACTGACATACAGAAAATATATAATATGTTATTTACGCAGGAAAAGACGACGACCAAACTCACAACCCCCGTCTGACAATCACAGAAAGTGATATTGCATAATATATAAATAAATATGTGTTGACTTTTTATTTGTTTCATATGTTGTATGTCATCCTTGTGAATCCACTCCCGACACAAAATCGTCTCATAAGTCCCAGTTTTGCCAACATATCGAATTATAAAATATCTTCTGTTCTCCTTCATGATGTTAAGTTGCATCTATATCCCGTGAATATCATCGATACCTTGACATATCCATAGTTTGTGTTTTCAGAATTTCGATTCTATTCTTGGATTGAAATTGGATGATTTCAACGGATATTTCTTTGATAACTTTCCAGATTTTCCAACCATTATCTGAATCTTTAATTTTTATTATTCTTATTTATCTTATTCCACAAATATCTTCAATTTCCCATTTTCTTGACATCACAAAATGACAAGCATTTTTGCCGACTATAGTTTTGAAGGATTTTGGGATGAAAGTGATTATGCATTGAGAGCGTATGTATCTGCTCAAACCCCATCAGATAAACTCATCAAGCAAATAGAAGATGAACTCGGTTATAAATTTCCTGCGTCATACATTGAATTTATGAAACTTCACAACGGTGGTACCCCCCACTATAATTGTATTTATTTGGAGGATGAAGAATATCCTTTACAAATCACAGGATTTTTTTGTCTTGGAGATGAATCCAAAACATATTCTCTCGTTAGATCTCACAATCGTATGGTTATTGGATGGGAATATCCTGCAACTGGTATCTATATCTGTGATTCCCCGTCTGCTGGACATGACATGTTCATGTTGGATTATGAAGGCTGTGAAGCTGGCGAAGAACCTCAAGTTGTTAACGTTGATCAAGAGGGTGATTATGAAAAGATTGTTGTGGCTCAAACATTTGAAGAGTTTATCAGAAAACTTGAAGTTGACAGAGGAGATGAATGAACACATCAATAGCATTCCAGTATTGTTTACATGGTGTAATAAAGTACTCTAAAATTGAATAGATCTTCACTCTCTTTCGTTTTATTTCTTTTTTGTGTTTTAAGGTGAGAATCACTGTGGTTCAACCACAAAGTAGCACCACCATAAACTTACAGTTGTCAATTCTGCCGGTACCGGCACTGCCGTACTTACTTATAGCCTTAGCTACGCCGAAAAAATTAATATATAAAGATAAAACTATTAGTAACGGGAAGTACCGTTATTTCTGTTTCATCCCTTTTCTATATCATCCACCTGTGTAGAAAAAGCACGCCAAGCTTCAGTGCTGCATGAAAACCGACCAGAAAATTCTTAAATTGCCAGTTTATTATAAATAAAATGGAATATTAACAAGATTATTTTTGATTGGGGTTCATGATGGTTGAAGCCAAAACTTCGTTTTTCAATTTGATCCAAACTTAAGAAGCTTGGAAATTCAGTTATTGTGAAAAACTATTTTATTGGTTAATTTAAATTGATATTGTCGAAAATATGCCTTATTTAACGTCTGGTAAAAAGCTGGGTGGAAATGGGCAAGAAAACCCCATTATATTGATTCCCGGTTACCTTGAAAGCACTTTAGTACATGAAGATAGCTTTGGCAAAATTTCTACGATTTATCCAAAATTTTATGGTGCTGAATCTTCTGTTAAAGGTTTTTTATTAGATCATTCTATTCCCCACTCCTCAGTCAAAGGTTTAGTTGATGAAGAGAATGGAAATATTGATTCTGTATCTATTTCACGATTTTTTGGATCATCAAAATGGTCATTTATTTTTTCACCTCTTATTAAGAAACTCAAAGCTGAAGGATACATTCCTGGTGGGAATTTGTTTGTTTTCTCACACGATTGGAGACTTCATGATCTTGATGAGCTTAATAGAGCATTTTATCGACTTGTTGTGTTCGTCAAATCCATCTGTAAGCAATCTGTCACGCTAATCTCGCATGGAAGCGGTGGAATATTTGTTAAACAGTTTTTGGCGTGTTACCCTAAGTTATATTGTTGTAAAAGCTCTTCTCATAGCTCACAATATTTATTCCAAGAACCTTTTATATCTGATTGGATCGCAGCTTCGTGTCCTTTCTATGGCGGGAGTATGGCTGCCCTTTCAACGATTATTTTCCCATATTTACATCGTAAGGGGATCGCTGGATTGTCTGACCGATTCACTTCCTTATCATCACAGACAGAAGCCCTTCTAGCTCTGCAAAGCCCTGCTTTCTTGAGCATGCTCCCTCTTTCTCTGCTTGATCAGATGAAAACGCTTGCGCCGCGTGTCATTATGGCCGATCAAGCGTCTTTTGGCAAGCATAAACACACATTGGATGACATTGAAGGTAAAGAACCATCAGATGCCTTCAAATCATTCGTTGTACCCCTTAATGTTACCATTTCGACGCTTGCTATCAATTCTTATGCTGAAACTAACTGCCCAGAAATGGGACCAATGTCCTTCCCAATTGCTTCAGTGACTATGGGGGAATCTTCCAAAAATCCATCAAAACTCCCTTCTATGCTATCCTGGTTCCGAAGCAGTCAATCGCATCACAATCGCCATACACACAAACAAAAGTCAGCAATGTCAACAGCACCAACCAACTCCCATGATGGACAAGCCATGCGTGAGCCTGATGATAGAACTTCGAGTGTCATTGATTCTATTTCTTCAACATTTCCGTCAGATATTGAAGAATATGGCCTTCCTGAAATAGAAGTCTCTGATTCGTCTGTATATTCCTTTCGATCTCCTCATAGTGATTGTGTTGCATCAAAGCATGTTAAAAATGTGGATGAAATTGATCTTGGAGCTGACAAGGGAACTCTTGGCCAACAAAGAAATGAAGAAATTCCTTCATCTTCCTCACTCTCAAAGGTTATGAGTGCACCTGTTTCTTCTAAACTTTCTTGTGAAACAACTACTCCCGCAAGTGATGATCCAAGATTCAAACGTGAGTTCCATTCACATGACATTAAGTCTTCTCCTGAGTGTCAATATCATGATGTACGGTTCACAACTCACCCTGAACACTGTAAATCCAATGAGCTTACATTTCCCCTCTTTGACATTCTCCAAAGATGTTCTTTCGACCTCTGTGGTCTTGATTCTTCTTCCACATGTTCTTTGGCAACAAGTTCTTCTTCTTCGACAATGGACTCGCCCCATTCATGGGCTGAACATGTCCATTTCCTTCTGTCTGTTCTCACAGCTCCGATGCCTCGGTGTCGAGGAAACGGCAGCACTGATGAATCTTCATCTTCATCTCCATCCTCTGCTCATCATTCGACTATTATTAGTTCATCTATGAGGAGTGGGGATTATGACTCAACTAAACAAGGACACGGTGCCATTGTTCACGGAAGTAGTAATCCAAACTATACTGAACAATCAGCACAATCAGCACAATCTGTTCCATCAAGTACTCCATCAATTACTCCATTAAGTATTAGTACTCTAAAAGGAGAGAAGAAAGTTGAAGAAGTAGAGCATGGAGAGGTAGAAATTGAGAAAGAAGTATATGAAGAGTATGAAGAAGAAGAAGAGGAAGAGGAAGAGGAGGAAGAGGAAGAGGAGGAAGAGGAGTCCCATCATTCTTTGAACACTGGTACACTTGGTATTCATGTGCTTGGTATTCATGTGATCGGTGGGACTTTGATGCCCACACCGTGGCATACAACCATTCACACAGATAAGGAGAAAGAAAGAGAACAAATGGATGCAGCCACGCATGATGTTCATCATGTTTATTCAGATAGAAAGGACGCTGGAGATATCCTGAAAGATATCGATATTGAGGAGGAAAAGGGACTTTTGGATAACTCAACATTCCAGCAGAAAGATAAGAAAGAAGTGGATACTGGAAGAATTGATGATGGTCGTGAAAAGGATGTATTGTATTCAAATATCTTGGATGCTGTCACATCCATGTGTCTTGGCGATACTGATGATTCCTCAAAAATAACGAATCCGGTTTCAACTCCAATCGTTCCAAAAATATCTTCTTCGCGAGTCACACTGACATCTATTTTTGGAGACGGTATCATTCCCGATTTTTCTTCTCTTGCCCTCTCATGTGATGTCACCTCAAGGCTTTCACTGCCTCACACTGACTTCCACAGTACTCTATCTTGTCCCGTCTCCATTGAATTTATTATGGAGACTCTCTCGCAAAAGGAAAAAGAAAGAGCAAAAAAAGCTATTGTTGGATCTGAGCCAAAACTTTTTAAACCTATTCCAAGTCAGACAAAGAGAATAAGAACAAAAACAAGAAGAAGAAGAAGAACAAGAAAGGTGACTCAAACTGTTGTAAACGAAATGTCCAAAGAAGAGGTTATTCCTAACAGTCCTTCCTCTCTCGCTTCAACCCAAGAATTAGGTCAGTACAGTACAGCTCAGTGTAGTGCAGCTCAGTATGGTACAGGTCAGTGTAGTGCAGGTCAGTTGGCTTCTTCTGATGATTCGAAGGTGATGATTGAAGAGCAACAAGAGAAAGAGAAAGATGACGAGGAAGAACAAGGCCAAGAAGAGTTTGAACAAGAAGAAGAGGAGGAATGTATCAATAATGAAAGACAGGTCCAGATCTTAGAGAAAGTTGCAGATGAAATGTATAGATCTGATGTGAAGAGTAGCAAGAAAATTAGCATAATTACTACTAAAACTAGCCATGCTGAAAGATCTTCCTCTTCTCCTTCTTCCTCTTCTCCTTCTTCCTCTTCTCCTCCACAAGAAGATGAAGTTGGACAAGATAAGAAACCTGGTCGTAAATCTCTAAAAACTCTGGACTTTAAGAAGATTCCATTGATTGAAAATTCACGATTCTTGTCCAAATTATTATCTCCAAGAATCATATCTCAAGGGAGAAAAAACAATACTGAAGGTATTTCGCCATTACTTATTGTACCTGGAGCCGGTGGAAGTATTCTCAGGTGTAAGGATAAATTGACAGGGAAAGATTTCGTTGTCTGGCCTCGTGTTATAGGGACTTGTGCTTATGTAGAACGCTTCATGTGGGGCAAATACAATGCTGAAACTGAATTTTACGAACATTATCTATATCCTGAACGGTTTTCCATATATCCTGGTCGCGATAACCACGGGTTATATGGTGTAGAGAGTCTATTAACCGATATTCCCATCGTGGGGAATCGATTGGGAGGTCAATTCAGGTTTATGATTAATTTCTTTAAAAAGAAACGTGGTCTGGTACCTGGTGTAACGATGTTTGGATTTCCATACGATTGGAGGCAGGACATGAGTGCTTCTTGGATGCTTGATGATTTACAAGAAGCTATCGAAAATGCTTATATCAAAAGCGGTGCAAGGAAAGTCGATATTGTGTGCCATTCCTTGGGTGGGCTTGTGCTCTTATATTACTATAAACTACGTCATGACCATTGCATGCAATTCGTGCGTTCTATATCTTCAATTGGGACCCCGTATAGGGGTGCAGCAGGCATCGCTACAGGATCTCCCCTTCTTGGTTACTCGTTTAAATTGGGCTATCTCAATCAGAGAACATTCTCTATCTTGCAGGGGACTTGTCCTGCATACTTGCATCTTAGTCCCTGTGCATTTAGTGTTGTTAGGGGTGATATGGCAAGTGGAATGAGAATGCGAGTGAGAGAACGGAAGAAATACTCTGTGTCAGAGTGGATTGTTGAATGGAACAGACGTAAGACGGCAGAAATTGAGGAGATTCGGAAGAAACTATCCTCACGCGATGGTTCTGATCGTGAATCTCTGGTAGCCCTTGACACTGAAGAATCTAATGAAAGTGGTTGTGCAAAAGGAGATGATGATACTGTGATAAATATCGAGTATAGTGCGGAATCGAGTCCCTTTGCCAACGTTGAGTTCTTTTTCCACCCTTCTCATGGTACTCTTGCTGTGTCACCATGTCGAGCTATCAGGGTGTCCCCCAATTGTACCACAAGAGATGGTTTTAAAGAGATTGCTGAAGCTAGATGGTCTACAGGATCTTCCTCAAATGACAACTCTGAATGGGTGACTCCTGGAAATAGGGGTGAAAAAGAAGTGAGAGAAAGGATGGAATGGGTCAAGAAGCATCGTGAAGGCTTACTGTCTTCCAAACCCAAGGTTAACCCTACGATGGTCAGTTCCGATTGTACTGTCATTCTCAGTCAAGAATCAATAGTACAACAGTCAACCTCAAGGGAAGAAGAAGATGATTCTACAACAGACAATTCAACTCATACTTCCACTTCTTCTTCTTCCTTACAAGATGACCAAGACTATAGTCCATCGTTCAAACTTTTATCCGCTTTTATAAAACTCCCCGAAAAAGATGTTCTCCCTTTGCGAATCTGGAAGAAAACGTTGAAGCAATTCCAAACTGAAGACAAAGAAATCATGAGGAAAGAAATTGAAAGGATTGAGAAAGAAAGGAAAAGAATGGAAATTCTTGAGAAGAAGAAGGAAAGAAAACTCCACAAGATGCTCAAAACCTTTAAAAGTGATGTTTTACAGGTGCTTCCTCTCTCTTCTGCCATTCTTCGCGGAGATAAGAATGATAAAAAGCAAAAGGAAGAAGAGATAGAGCTTAAGGGAGATGATCAAATGAAGGATGGTTGTGATGTTGAAAAGGAAGAAAAGATCGAAGGCGAGGAACAACAAAAGATTATTCCTCATCTCATTCCTTCTCAATCGCCTATTTTGGGATCAGAATCTCCTATCATTCGTGAGAAAGAACCTCCATCTCTTGTTGGTGTTGAAACTCTGGATTCTTCTAAAAATAGAACCAAAGTTTCTCAAACTCAACCAATGCCACAACAGTCCAAACAACAAGATGTTGCTGTTCCTGATGCTACCCACACTCCTATTCCTTCGTTTTCTTCCATTTCTCAGCATATTACACCATTCTCCAGTGAATTCCCAATGTCACCTCTTCTACTGGAGACAAGGAAATGGTATCATTCAGCGTTTATCTCTACAAATGGTCTAGATGAAGAGTACGTCACGAATGAAGAAATTCACTCCATTACAAAAGATCTTCTTGAATCAGACAAATCCCTCCATGTCGATGGTGTTAACGTGTGGAAATATATCCAAGATACCATTGAAGAACGCAAGAAAACGGTATCAGACAAGGATATGAAACGTAAATTCCTTAATGAAGTTCGGTTTGGTAGACAAAAACATACTGTTCCCGTCACATCTTTGAGTTCTGACATCCTTGATCCTCAAGATCTAATTGAATCTATCGTTTCTGACGACCCTTTGTCAAAAAGTGCGAAAGAAATGGGTCAGTTAGTCAACCAAAGAGAAGGAGAATGGTGGAAAACTGGGGGATTTCATTCCGCCACATTTACTGCAGCCTCTTCTGTGGCTTGTGTCAGTGAGGTCCAATCAATATTAAAAAAGGAAGATGAAAAAGAAGGAGATGGTATCCATGCTCCAAAAATAGACAATGAGAAAGAGAGTGAGCTTGAACATTTTGAATGTGGTTCTGATCTCTGTGATGGTTGTGATGCCATTTCTCCTTCATCCCTTTGTAAAGAACCCATTCATAGTGATTCCACAATTGTTGTTGACTCTTCCTGTTCTCAAGTATCTCACTTGAAACCAGCAAAGAATCTCACTTCATGCCACATTGATGATTCTGTTCGCACTGATTCTGCTCGCACTGATTCTGCTCGCACTGATCTCATGGTTGGAGGAACTGATCACCATCAACTCGATCACCATCAACAATGTCAATCGATCACACCCTCAGTCGTGCCGTTTGGAGACACTGATTTGTTACACATGTATGACTTTGCTCGTGAATCTATGGATTATGCTCCACACCCGAATATTAAATTCGATGAGAATTGTTACCAACGTTACTGCGAACGAGCCTCCATCCCCATCCCGCCTGTTCCTGCCGATTTTTCATACAATGTCTTCTATGGACACTCAAAACCTACTGCGTGGGACTCTGTGTCAGGTGAAAGTGTTGAAGAAATGGGTGGTGATTGTGACTGCATCGGCTGCCAATGGGTTCGAGAGAGTGAACGTGGTCGTCATTTCCATTCATGTTCCTCTTCCTCTTCCTCCTCCTCTTCTTCCTCTTCTTCCTTACAACAGCAGAGAGATGTTCCCCTTGTTCCTAAAACACATCCTCTTACTTCACATCTTCTTCACCATCTTGTGAATAGACCATTGTCCTATACTTTCGTTCCCGGAGATGGAACGATCCCGATGTTACATGCGTTACCCCCTTTCAAGCCTTCGTCTCTTGTCGCAATAGCCAATACATCTCACTTTGGTCTTATGCGAAGTCTCTCTGTATGTGAAGGAATCTTACAAGTGATGGAAGAAAGGGATGAAATCGATCGGCAAAACTCGAGCACTCCACTATCTCAGAGGAATGATGGAGGAATTATTGGGTCAGGCGAAGTCAGTAGCGGAGAATCAACTCCTAGGGTATTTGGAGGTGGTTTGCCTGGCGTAAAAAGTATTATCCAACGAATTCTGGGCGAATCTAGCGTAGAATAATCTATTTATAGTTTGGTTTATCAATCTATCATGTGAAGATAATTTGTATCTTCTTCTTTTTTTTTTTTTTTTTGTTTTGTTTTGTATTGTTTTGTTTTGTTTTTTCATTTACTTTTCTATGTTATGGTATTTATTATATTTCGCTTTTTTCTTCATCTTATTTTATTTTTTGAATAAGAATGTTAGTTTTGTTATTTAGTTATTTTAATCGATCGGATTTTACTTTATAATTCCTGGTTGTATCAGATCTTTTTCTATTTTTCTTGATTTCTATTATACTATTTCTATTATTGGATTTTCTATAATTTGCAATTCTCTATTTTTAGACATGTAGAGAATTTTATTTTTCTTCATCCAATACTGATACGTCGCCTATTTGTCCCTAAAATCGATGTCACCAACGAGATAATTGCCGTGTTCATCACATTTTAATGATCCTCTCGGAATTGTTGGCCCTTCTAAATTTCAATGGCTAAGTTGGAGAAATCTCTGACTTATGGCTAACGAATATATTGAATAAATTACTTTTAAATTCAATTTTACTTTTGACTACTGGTTAGCAGCCTGCTGAGACTCAGCAGTGCTGAGCTTATGCTAGACAACTTGCAAACATGAAATTAATAATTAATGACAGTGATTGGTTGGTCATTACCCTATCAATTGCGTTTGTACAAACAGTTAAAAATTAAATTCATTAAAATATTATGAATTAATCATGTTATTCTGACGTCTCATCAGAATAAATCAGTGCATAAGAATAAGAAAGTTCATCATTCGATTCATCAGTTTGATATTGCTTCATTTGGCTTGAAGTTCGTTTGTTTTCTGTACCGCTCCACAACTCTGGATTCGCGGGCCCAAATCTCCTCTTCCCATCCATAAAAGTAGTGAACCCGGGTTGTGATATTTCAACCTCCAGAGGTCGGCATTCATTTTGAATATAACCTCGTGAATGACATCTTTTCATGAATGTATCGTATTGTGGTTTTGAAAGCATCTCTAAGGGCATGAGTGCAATTAGTTTGCAACATAGAATCATTCCATTCCCATGGATATGAGCTTCAAACTGATCTAGCCATTTGTCAAACGGAATTTCACCAAAAATTCTTCTTTTAACATCATCAGACTGGGCATGATAAATGTTGGAAATAATCTCCAAAAGTTTGTAATTCTCACCTTGGGCAATATTGAACGATTTATCAGATATGATGAGTGGCAAGAGATGTTTCTCAAAAATATCACGAGAAGAACTAAGAATAGACTCATTTTTGTAGTGAGATGTTATGTTGCACAAGAGAGAAATCAGGTTCTCAGATACCGTGTGGCCGTCGGAGAATTTGAAAGAAGAAGAATCATAGCTCAACAGATTACAAACGATCGTCAGCAAAAAATTCACCTTCCCCTCGTCTATCACTATTCGTGACAAGTCGTTAAGGAATCCAAGGAACTTATCAAATGTTGATTTCCATTTGTGTTCATGGATCCTTTCCACAATCAATTCATGCAACTCACTCTGATTTTTCAAAAATTCCTCAAGGAGAACACTGTCAAAACCATCGACAAAGCAAGCCCGAACAATATCACAATAGAATTCAAGGAACTCTTCCAAGATCGACACATTCTTGCCCGATTTGGTGTGCCCAGTCTTCTTATCGGCAATGATGAAGGTGTGGACAACCTTGGGTACATTCACACAAACAGCCTTAGAATAGATATCTCTTACACAATCTCGAGAAAGTGACACACGTTGTCCACCACAATCATGATTCAACGTTCGAGCAATGAACTTGAACACAGCCAGAAGTTCATTTTTTCTATCCAAATCAAGCGGATGGAAAGCTTTGCTTTTGAAATACAAATTACTATCATCCCACAACTTGCAAGTTGACTCAGCATTACAGCCTTTAACCTCCTTCGCAAGGACAGAAAAGATATTCAGAGGTTGGCAAAACTTCTTGTATTCATTGAGTATATGTTCATCATCCCATTCGACGATACCCTTTTCATCAAACCATTCGACGATACCCCCCCTTTCATGACACCACGTTATCAATGGGTCAAACCTTGGAGTCAAATGAAGCAACACTCTCGGGTCTGAGCATTTAGCAAACTGGATGATCATCTCAACACATTCAGGAAGAGACTCGTCAGTTTCATCAACTTTCTTCCAATAGGACATCCAAGAGAATAATAGCTCAATAAGAGAGAGGTTTGAAATGGTATCCATTTTAGTAGTTTTAGAAGTAGTTTCAGTTACAGAAAGCCGAAAAAAGAGTCTCAATGCAGAACGGATAGCAACAATTGGAGATGCTGGAGAAATTGTCTGGCGATGATGTTCTTTCCCCTTTCGTTGCTTCTTCTTCTTCTTTCTCTTCTTTTTCCTCTTTCTCTCCTTCTTTTTCTCCTTCTTTTCCCTTTCTTTCTCTCGCTTGAGTCTGGATAACTTCGATTTGTTTCTTGCAATACTCAATGATGCTCGGCATAACATCTTTGAAAAAAGAGAGTTTGGTACAAAAGTCAGATAATACACTGAGACATGCAAGAAGCTGAAGAAACGGTTGCATTAGACGAATGTTTGGGGAAGTTTGTTTTTGTAAGAAGACAACAAATGGTCCAACTTGCCGCTGGATGAACGTCAATACTTCTTCAAGAATAGCACGATTGTCTCCAGCAAAACAACACAAATTACTCAAAAATGACCATACATACCCACATTCAGAAACAAGACCATGGGTAAGACCATGACAAAGAGCAAACTCAAGAACTTTGCGACAA
>BQXS01011218.1:1921-13647 GCA_024181965.1 Aduncisulcus paluster
CGACGAATAGCGGGACGACTGATTTGTTGAACAACCTCACGCTCGCTAACTCTTGTGGTTGAGTGGCGCTTAGCACCCTTACCCTTACCTTTACCTTTACCAGATCCTTTACCACGACCTCCAGCCATTATTAATACTTACTGCAAGGAAGAAGAAAGAGAAAATGAATATATAAGAAAAAGATCAAATAAAACACTAAATGGTACCAAAAAGACATGTTGTTGCTGAAAACATACTCAACTGATTGACAAAAAACAGTGGATGATAATCGGCCAGCCGCACCAAATCCAATTTCATTTCTATAAATATATTTCGGATGATTTGAATTTCATAATATTTTTTAAAAGTACTGAAGTAAATTTCTATATTATTCTTAAATAAAAATTTATAATATTAACTCAAATTAAATAATTTATTCATTTATTTTGTTAAATTTATCATTTATAGCAATATTAATCTGGATTGTGTCATTTTTAGTTTCGAGAGACATCTGAGCCGAATTACAAATATTATCGAATAATATTTATTATATTGAAAAAAAATTAGCTTATTTCTCACCTTCCTTTTTCACAGGATGAAGAGGGCCCATTTTGCCACCTCTAATATGCCAGTTCAATGCCTTTTCAATACGTCTAATATCAGCCTCTACAGGTCTAGCTTTACCATTTTCATATTCAGTGATAACTTGTTTTTTAAGACTACATCTCTTGGCTAAATCATCTTGAGTCCACTTTTTGACAGCTCTTCCCTCAGCCATTCTTTTCCCAAGATCTTTGGTTACTCTTTTGATCTCAAAATCATCAGTTTCTTCTATTTTCCTCAAACGAGCAGCTTCAGGATCTCCGTGGGCTTTGTTTCCAGCAGATGCTTTCTTAGTTCCAACAGGCTTCTTCTTAGACACAACTCCGGGTTTAGTGATTACAGTTTTTTTCCAGTCTTGGTGATCCATAATAAATATTGATGTTTTGAAAATACAAAATTTGAGCAAAAGATGTATTTCCACCACAGACATCTAAAATTGATTCTTATTCGATTTTGCTTATTCACATAATATTCCGAGAAAGAAAATCTTTAGACAGAAATTATTCACGATGAATCATTTCAGAAAGAAACCGTAATGAGATTGAAAAATATAAAAATTACCCAGAAAACTTTCTCGGTGAAAATGTATTTAATATAATAAATCCAATTGTTTTCCTGTGCATAGTAATCTGTTTTACTTTGTTTTGTTCAATAGGAGATTCAATATCCCTCTTGTTTCACAACTTTTCGAAAATCAACCGACTTGTTTCTGAACTCCCAGCGTCTTGCATCTCTTCTTTTTTTCGCGATAGAATTTCCTTTTGATTTGCATTCTAACACTCTAACAGTCAGAGTTGACTTCATTTTACGGCATTGTTTATCGGAAGGCAAAACTTTATCGATTGCGCGGAAAAGGTAATCAATTCTATGGGGACAAAGTGTTTCCTTGAATTCGAAGGAAGAATGCTTATTAACTCTTGGTCCAAGCCTGAAATAGGATTCGATAGACAAACATAACTCGAGGACAGGAAGAATGATAGCATCATCATCAACGACAAAAATAGAATTGAGAACGTCTGAAATGATACTATGCCAATGTGCTTTTAGGATTCCTTTTATAATCAGAGGCCTTTCTGATCCAGAGATGCGCGACAAGAGATAATTCATAAGATGGACAAGCATAATGTTTGACCTGCCAGGAATTGACCTTGAAATACACATGGCGCTCGATAAAATCCCCTTCTCCACCTCGTCGGTCTCTGGAAGGAGACTGGGTGTATCAGCAGAAAAATGTTGGAGTTTAGAAAGATTGCCGGAAAAGGGTGAGGTCGAGGAAGAGGAAGAGGAAGAGGAAGATGACGAACTCGATTTTTCAAAGAATCCGGAAGAGAGTTTGTTGCTGGAACTTGGCGGTTCGAAAGGTGCCATTTTCTTTGTTCGACTTCGAGAAGGAGGACCAAATGAGGATTGGCGTTCTTTCAAAGCAGCTTTTCCGGCATACTGAATGACGAGTTCTTCGATTTTGGCCATATTTCCAAGACAACGAGTCAATAAGTTATTAACTTGTTCAATATCAAACATTTGGTTGAAGACGTAATACGGGGGAGGGATGTTGGGGGACACACAGGTTCCTTTCTCGTCTTTCCATGACATTATAACCTTCTTACGTTTGCTATCAGCCTCTTCTTCGTCCGATTGAAGGATATCCCAACCGACTTGGAGCTCCTCTTTGGCGATATCACCAGAGTCGACTCCTTTCTCGTCAATTACACGCATGGATGCGAATAAAGAGTCGAGAAGTATCCCAACGTATCCTTGTGAGTGCGAGAGACTCAGTGGGAACATGCTCTGCGATAACCGAGCCATCACGACGGGTTGGATATTGCATAGCCGGAAACTAAACAGCCCAGGCGGGAATAGATATGAAAAATTCTTTGTAAAGAGATAAACCGAGATAAAAGCCATTGGGGATCTATCGGCAATACCAAGAACATAGGCTAGGACTTGTGGGACACGCATTCTGATGAGACGCTGATTGAAGCGATAGAAGGCTTTTGTTGAGAAGATCATCCTTGAGATAAGTAAGAACGAGGCACATTGGATACGTGCCGAATATGGGAACTCCTTGGCAAGGTCAACACAATGTGAGAGAAGCTCAGTTTCATCATATATGGAACAGTGCAAGAATGTTGAGAGAGAGAGCAAGACAATACCAGAAGCTATCAATCGCTCACTTGCTTTGGCTTTGACAACATATGGATGAACACGGGAAAGGAGAATGGAGGAGGCATGGAGCTGTGAAATAACATCAGAGGAATCAATGATCGACGGATCGGTGGATTCATCAGTTAGTAGAGTCTGTCTTTGCGCCTGTTCGTGTTTGTTAAGTTCTTTTCCTTGAGAAATGAATTGTTTCCCAAGATGATAGAGCTCAGTTACATTCCAGTCACCCATGACATCTTCAACATATTTAAGGGTGAAAACAAAATCAAGAGCATAGGTAACCTTCTCAATGACACGTGGATGGAGGTCACTACGATGTAAACAGGACATACAAGCACCAACCCCACCAGCACGAATGGAAGGCTCGCGCTTCCAGGTTTCCTTGCTGGGAATCTTGATACGATTATTTCTTCTATTATATTCTTTGGCTGCAGCATATATAACAGCGTTGGAGGATGATTTATGAGCAATGAGTCTGAATAATTGAGTAAGTGTGAGTTTGGATGGGTTGGAAAATAAAAGGAGGGGTCGATTTGACAATCTGCGCGCAAATAACATGGTGGGGACATTTTCAAGTGAATAATGAATTTGCTTATCACAAAATGGACAACAAGGGGGATTATGAGTATATTGTGAGAGAATAAATACTTTAGCCAAACAATCAGAACATAACAAATGTCCACAATCAAGTATACGATCTGGAATATTCATGACTGGATTGATATGTTTAATAAATGCTCGGCTACTATCACAACATAGGAGCTGGCAGCAAGGTGCCATATGAGGATCAAAAGTGGCGCTATGTCTCATATTTATCTATATAAGGACAGAAAAGTACATTATTTTGCCAGTGATAAAAGTAAAAGGTCGTTAACGATTCATTAATCAAAACGAGGATAAACAATAATTTTAAACTGGGTTGCTATGATCAAAGTAAAACATACGTTGCTATTTAATAAAGAAATTGATGAAAATATATTTGAGGTCTTTCTAGATACCGCCCAAAATCCATGTCGAGACATTGATCCATGTAACAATTCTATTTGCATTTTCATCGCGATGAAAAAAATGCTAAATTGAGGAATGGACAATGAAATATTATTTATTATGTCACAATTCGATCTGTATCGTTCATGTTGATTTGGGCTCGACTACTCGAAGTAGTCCAATCACATAGTTTATTTAAGTATGCTTGGTTGATAAAAACATCGAAGAGAGTAATAAAAAGCGTAAAGACTTCATAAATACCCACAGATGATTCCGACACTTACAAAATTAAATTAAGAAAATTACTCACTTCTTCTCGGCCTTGCGGCTTTCCTTTTGGGTAGGAGTATCTTTCATAGCACGGACTTTCTCAAATCCCTTTCTGGGCTTGGTTCTGACGAAGTCAATGTGCTCCATACCACCCATGTACTTTCTAAGAGGTTCAGGGACAACAATACCAGTCTCATCCTGGTAGTTCTCAACAATACAGCACATAGTACGCTCAGTGGCAGTCAAAGTGGCGTTCAAAAGGTGGACAAAGTCACCCTTGCTCTCAGTGTCCTTCTTTCCTTTCTTGGTCTTGGAAGGCTTTCCAAACTTGATTCCAAGACGTCTGCTCTGGTAGTCAAGACAGTTGGAACAGGAAACAAGCTCTCTGAAACACTTGGAAGCAGGGAAGTAAGCTTCCAAATCGAGCTTCTTGGCAGCAGCATTGTTGAGCTCCTTAGAAACAATGGAAACAACACGGTAAGGGAGCTTAAGGGTATCATAGAACTCCTGAGCGTTGGCGATCATCATGTCAAAGGCCTCCCAACTCTTACCTTCTTCAGGGCTGGTGATAACAAACTGCTCAACTTTCTCAAATTGATGGATTCTGAAGATACCAAGAGTATCAGCACCATGTCTTCCGGCTTCTTTCCTGAAACAAGTGGAGACACCAGCATATTTGATAGGTTCGGCGAGATCCTCAGCAGTAAACCACTCGTCCATGTGGAGAGCACACAAAGGCTGTTCAGAAGTAGCAATAAGGAATTTGTCTTCTCCCTCACCACTGACCTTGTAAAGTTCCTCTCTGAACTGCTCGAGCTGGGCACATTTGGCCATGACAGAATCCTCCATAAAGAAAGGGGTAGACATAGGGCAGAATCCCTTAGATTGAAGGAAATCCATGGCATAAAGCATGAGAGCTTGGTTAAGACGAACACCCCAGCTCTTCAAGAAGTATCCACGGTTTCCGGCAACCTTGACCCCACGAAGGGTATCAAATCCATCAGCCATATCAAAGAGTTCGACGTGGTTGTGAGAACGAGTGGCAGAGTATTCTTCAAGTTGCTCAGGAGTGTGAGTAACCTTTTCTACACCATTTTCATCCTCATCAGCAGAAACAATAACACTATCATGAAGAAGGTTTCCGATTTTGACAAGGGCTATATCACGTTCTTTTAAAAGAGCTTCAGCTTCAGCAGTTTTCTCTTCAATAGTGGTTTTTAGTTCGTCTAAGGCAACGGTCAAATCATCAGTGGGCTCACCCTTTCTACGACGCATTCCAAACTCTTTGCTCAGCTTATTCTTTTCTTTACGGCATTGTTGGGAAGCGTAATCGGTCTTAATCCAACGCTCATCCAAGTTGAGAACAAGATCAACGAGTCCAACATCAGCGAATCTTCTTCTTTGAGATTCACGGACAAGATCAGGATTAGTGCGTAAAACTTCAATATCAATCATTCTTTGTGCTTTCTTAAGTGCTCTAAGATCGAGTCAGCAAGAAAATTGAATAGACCGTGATTGATTGTTCCCAAAATTAGAAATGCCTCAAAGGATTTAAGGTCGAGAAATAAATTTAATAATTAAGAATTATATCATCAAATGCCTTTATTTACTCACTTTTACTCTTCAATGTGGGTCTTGTTGGAAGTGTAGATACCATCAAGGAACATACGCTTATCCTTACCCTTGACACGGAGAATTTGAGTGATACGAGAAGCTATAAACATATTATTAAGATTGAATTAAACAAAGAAAGAAATAAGTATTACTACAGATAAAAAGAAAAGAAAAAAACTAAAATACACTAAAATAAAGAATACATACCACAGAGAGAGACATCTTTAACATCATTTCCCTCAAGAATAACTTGATCCTTAACCTCAGTTCCCTCAGAAACCTTAACACCGGGGATCATCTTGATTGGGTAAACCTCTTTACCACCAATGAAGTTACGGATCTCAATCATACGACCTTCCTGTTTGATAGCGAAAATGATGGGGAAATGGTTGTAAACAAGACGCATTTCATAACGGAATCCCTTGGTGACACCGGTGAACATGTTCTTGATGTGCTTGCAGATAGTACGGATGATAGAGTTCTCAAGACTACGGCCAAACCATTTGCTTACAACAATCTTACTTCCTTTCTTCTCGATTCCGACACGAGAGTGAGTGAAATCTTGGCGGAGAGTACCACGTGGTCCCGTAACGCTAATCTTACGCTTGCCGAGTTCGACGGTAACGTTCTTGGGGATATCGATGGTTTCGGATTTAATAAAAGAAGGCATTCGATCCACACAGTTCCACAATCCAAGCATAGCGAATCACGATAGATATCAAATACTCAGACTATCTATTTTTAGGTTTGGATTATTTTACATAATAATAAAATGAAATATAATATATTTATAGAAATAATAGATATATAATCATATTTTGAATGTAAATTGGTTTCAGAGATGCGTAGTTTGAAAGATAATTTCTTAGAAATTAGATCTATTTCTATAGATTTTATGGGGCAACATTGGAATGAACTTTCATTATTTTTTCATTTTCACGATTTTTTTTGGTTTGATTTGTGTTAATTAGTTGATAATAGTTTGATTTTCACTGTTGTTTCATAATTGATTTCGATCTGTATTTTTTCCATTCATTCACTGGCCAAATGAGAATTATTTCTTCGAAATAAACAATGTAAAAAATCATTTGTAGTTTTTCAGTAATAATACAGTCAATATATAGAGAATAGATGATTTATTATTGAATAGTTAAACAATGATGGTGATCAGATTAGAAAACATCTTCTTCGTCGTCACCAGCATCAGTCACACCCCCAACATCGCCAGCTTCACTGACAGAAGTTGGTTTTTGAGATTCCTTGACAGCATCGACAAGACCAGCAGAAATACCTGAAGTACTAAAAAGACGTCTGAACTGTTCGTAACGAGCAAGATCTTGATCAGAAACACTTCTTCTGGCATCTTTGAGAGCGGTTTCAAAGTGTCTTGGGAGAAGGATGGCACCATCGGCAGCCTTAGCCTTCAATTCAGCGATGGCACCATGTTCATCGAATTCAACACCATCTTCTAAGGCGGCGGCAGCATGTTCACGAACCTTTCTCACCTCACCCATGTGAATCTGAACCATTTCTCTGATAGCGAACTTACTGGCACGTTGAACGATTTCGGCAAGATCGGCACCAGAAAATCCATGGGTAACTTCGGCGATCTTGTCAAGGTTGAGGGATTCGCTGTAATTGGCTTTCCTGAGTTTAGCTTTCATGACGGCAGAACGAGCTTCTCTGTCGGGAAGAGGGATGTAAAGGAGCTGATCAAGACGACCAGGTCTCATGAGGGCGGGATCAATGATATCGGGTCTGTTGGTTGCACCAATGACGAAAACGTTCTTCTTGGCCTCAACACCATCAAGCTCAGTCAACAACTGGTTCATAACACGATCCATGGCCTCACTTCCGGCACCACCTCCTCCTCCTCTCTGGTGAGCAATGGAGTCTAACTCATCGAAGAACAAGACACAAGGGGAAGCTTGTCTGGCCTTGTCGAAGATTTCACGGACATTTCCCTCGGACTCACCAAGCCACATGGAAATGAGCTCAGGTCCCTTAACAGAGATGAAGTTGGCCTGGCATTGGTTGGCAACAGCCTTGGCCATGAGGGTCTTACCACAACCTGGAGGACCATAGAAAAGAACACCACGGCTGGGATTCATTCCCAACTTCTCATAAATCTCGGGGTATTCAACGGGGAATTGAACCATTTCAAGCATTTCTTTTTTAACATCCTCGAGACCACCAATATCATCCCATGACACATTGGGAACCTCAACGACGGTTTCACGAAGAGAAGAGGGGTTGGTACTACCAAGAGCATGCTTGAAGTGGTCTTGAGTGACAGCCATTCCGGCAAGGACCTCGGCAGGGATACTATCGGCATCAAGATCAATGAATTCCATTTTCTCTCTGATACATTGCATGGCAGCCTCAGCACAGAGGGCAGCAAGATCGGCACCAACGTAACCATGAGTGTCGGCGGAAAGAGACTCAAGCTCAACATCTTCAGCAAGCTTCATGTTACGGGTGTGGATTAAGAGAATTTCTTGTCTTCCAGTTTCATCGGGAATAGAGATATTAATTTCCTTATCAAAACGACCAAAACGACGGAGAGCAGGATCAATAACATTGGGTCTGTTTGTGGCACCGATAACAATAACATTGGAACGAGCTTTCATACCGTCCATAAGGGTAAGTAGTTGGGAAACAATACGCTTCTCAACCTCACCATGGACTTTATCACGCTTGGGGGCAATTGAATCAATTTCATCAATAAATATGATGGCTCCACCATCCTCTTCAGCGTGTTTCTCGGCTTCAGCAAAAGCTTTACGAAGAGCTCCTTCACTTTCACCTGCGACACGGGACATAACCTCAGGACCATTGATTAAGAAGAAGAAAGCTCCGGTTTCATTAGCAACAGCACGGGCAAGAAGGGTCTTACCAGTTCCAGGAGGTCCATGAAGGAGGATACCGCGAGGAGGCTTGGTACCAATGTTACGGAAAATTTGAGGGTGACGAAGTGGAAGTTCAACCATTTCACGGATAAGAGAGAGTTGTTTACGGACACCACCAAGGTCATCATAACCAATAACATCAAGTTTCTCTTCATCTTCTCTTTTAATAGGTTCATCGAAGAAAATTTCCGTTTGGGGATAAACAATACCACAACCCTCGGGATCACATTTCATAACCTTAAACTCAACAACTTGCATGTTTCCACGACATAAGAAAGTGTCACCTTCAGTCACGGGACGGTAATTCTTCTTGAAATATGGAGACAAGAAGGTCTCGAATATATCTCCAGAAACTCCTTCAATGGTATCTTCAAATGGTTGAATTTGAACCCTCTTAAGGTATGGAACGTCATCACGCTTCTCAATATAGACGGAATCTCCGAGATGGACATGAAGATTCTTACGGATAACTTTGTTCATACGGACTTTGTTAGGATCAACTGAATCATCGGGGGCAACAACGGCGAGAGTTTGTTTTCTTACTCTTCCTTTAATAAGAACACTATCACCTTGGAACCAGTCAAGAGCTTCAATTCTGGAAGGATGAAGCATAATTGTAGAATTGTCACCACCATCTTCGGCCTGATCAACGTATAATCTGTGGAGATTTTTCATTTTCACAAGTGTTAGCAAAGAAAAGAGATCAATGCAGTTGGACAGATCTGACTCGAGCAAGATGAAAGAGAATAGATTTATGCAAATCGGATTTCATTTTAATCTTATTCTTAAAAATAAAAAATAAATTAATAAACCGGATTTCTCAAAGTATTTCGACATCATCCTTGAAATAGGAAAAAAAATTGTCAAAGGAGTTCCTTGAAATGAGTGGCTCTGGAGTGAAAAAGAAGAGGAACCGAGAGGGCTCCATGTACCAAAACATTTGAAACAATGAATAACTTCCAGTAATTTGTAAATTTATTGATGTAATCGAAACGGCGAGAAACTAAAAAAGAACCTCCTCATTTTTTGAGGTTGAAATAACTTTCCTGGTTTCAAGTGGATGTATTACATGTTTTTAACATTAAAATGCTGAGGATATATCAGAAGAGGTACACATACCTTCTATTCCAGTATATTTTACAAGTATGAAATGGCGGTATAACACATTTCAATTTGTTCTCCTCAGTAAAAATTATTGTTGATCTATCCCAAGAAAGGATGTTATATGTTATTCTGGACTTATACATATCATATGATATAGAATCTCTTCAAAATCCATAATATTCTACTTATCCGCAAAATCACACGTTCAATGAAAGATTTATACTATACTGTACTATACTGTACTATACTATACTATACTATACTCATTGGACTGATATATATTGGAATAAGGCAGAACATACAAATAATATGTCATGATAATTGTTATATGTTGAGTGATAATTCCTCGAGTAATGTTAAGTTAGAGAAACTTGCTAAGTTCAAAGTAAGAAAGAGAGGAACGTGGAAAGATAAAAATAGGTATTGAGAAATAAAGAGGAGAGATAATATGTACATATGAAACAGTTAGAGTATATAACATGATTTAAAGAAACAGAACATGATAACGACGCGCTAAGAATACTTTATAAAACATTAAGAATAGATTGTTTTGAGAAAGAAAGCGATATAAATACATAATATTTTTGAGTATACTGCTTATAGACAACACCCAAATACGTCTACGACTCTTTCAACCTCATCCTCTGTATCTTCTTCTTCTTGATCTAAAAATAGATTCTTTTTCGCGAGAAACTTGGTTCTCTCCTCATGTTCTCGCTTTTCTCTTGTCTGCTTTGCGAGTTCAGCCTTCAATTCTCTTTCCTCTGACTTCCCGGGTAAGATATCTAGAGGGTCTATTTTCACATGTTCCATAACATCGCCCAACTCCTGGGAGAGATCTGCCACACTGCAATGGGAGGCTTCTGCAAGAGCCATGGTGCTGTGTTGGTGATCGTTGCCAGGGTCAGAAGTGCCCTCGGAATCTGAAGAAGGCTTTTTGAGGAAGGAAGCATAGACTGGACATAAAGACAGATCGTAGCGGTTTCTATCACTAAATATTCGAGGGTTTGGGATCTGCCAATCAAAGGGATCGTCAAGAATGACACCTTGAGCCTCACTTTCTGAAATAATTACCTCACGAATAAACCCATGATATGGTATGCTTGAATAGTCCAGAGATAGCAGATAAGCCATGATAATTCGGTAGCACTGTGGAAGACCGGCACAGAGAAGCTCTGGACGATGATATTTGGTTTTAATTGCCTGAATATCAGCCCTGGCGCCACTATGACTCCAAGGAAGACTACCAGTCAAAAATTCAATCAACATGTAAAACCAACTCCACAAATCATCAACCATACCTAAATCGGTAAAACGATGGGCAGAGAGAGAGGCATATCTTGCAGTACCTCGAAAACCAGCGTGGGATCGAGGAGCACGAATATCACCAGTTTCATTGATAATTCTTCTGGCCATACCACAATCAATAAGCAATACTTGATGAGAGTCTTTTCTATCAATACAAAAATTGGCTGGTTTAATGTCTCGATGGATAAATCCTGCCAGATGCATGGATTGTAAAAGATCGAGCAGGGCAATCCCGAGGGAAAGAGTTGTTTGAATAGAAAAACGTCGTTGAGGTTGGGAATTCTTTAGTTTTAAAATATCATTTCCAAGTAATGTAGTTACAAAATAATTACACTTTGAAGTTCGACCGATATCAATAAGTGGAGGAACAGCCCTACACCGAAGAGTCTGTAATTGGTACATACTAATAACTTCTGTTGTCAAAAAAGATTGTTTTAAGCCATGAGGTTCACATTTTACGGCATATTTCTCTCGAGAAGAGACATGATGGCAAACAAATACTTGCCCGAAGGCACCCCATCCAATTAAGTCCTCGATCTTCCATTTTTTCTCTAATACAGATCCTTTTCGTAATAATGGAGCAACTTCTTTTTTTGGTTTTGTGGTCATTCAATCAAAACGGAAGAGGTGAGTCAAAGAAGTCGAAAATTCAAATAAATAGTATCATCTTGGATGAATTTGATATTTTGAAAAAGATTTACTTAAGTTTTAAATGATTTCAAAACAAATAATATACAAATGTGGCTCAGAGAGTGTGAATATTGAAACTCCGACAAGACAAGAGAAATT
>BQXS01011222.1:0-14809 GCA_024181965.1 Aduncisulcus paluster
CCGAAAGGACCAGCACGAACAGAGTCCATGGTTCCGGGCTCAAGATCAACAAGAACGGCACGGGGAACGTAACGACCACCAGTGGCCTCGTTGTAGTAAACGTTGATACGCTCAAGTTGGAGATCAGAGTCACCATCGTAGGCACCAGCGGGGTCGACACCATGTTCGTCGGAAATAACTTCCCAGAACTTGGCACCAATCTGGTTACCACATTGTCCGGCTTGGATGTGAACGATTTCTCTCATCTGAAAAAAGCCAATAACATTAGAATTTCTAACAAATATGAAGTGAATACAAGTATTAGAGAAAAAAAATATAACATACTATTGAATTAAGTTTTCAAGTCTGAACAAAAAAGGAAATTTTTTTTTCACTCTTTGTTCGAGAGGATAGAGAATTGTTGCAATTATTTTAACAATATAAATTTGCCCAATAAGAGCAATGAACAATTAATTTATTTAAAATTTTGCACAAAATATAATTGATAGAGAGACAAAACGCCGATCCAACATTGCTGCCGAAATGCTAATTATTTTCGGAATATTGCCGAAATATTCACAATTAAATATTATTTTATTGAAGATTTTTTTTTGTAATTATTCCAAATAGGCAAGCATTCCAAAATTCCTGTTGGAATGAATATTGAATAAAATATTGTGGTAATTCCAAAATAAAACGAACTGATACCTTTGATACCGTTAGCAAATTTACTAGTATTACACCCTTCTTTCCTTTAGAGGCACCCACCGGATGCTTACTCAAGCTCGTTTTCCGAAAATCTTGGAATACGGTCAAATACAATGATTCCCATCCTTTCCTGAAAAATCTCTATTCTACTGATGTAGTTTTTCTTTTGAGTTATGGATAATAATCCCAAGTAATGTCATTTTATGACGATCGCGATCCCAGGACTTCGGTCTGTGGGAGTTCGCCCAACTGGGTGGGGTTCTTGACTCTCCTTCTGCTCGAGACAGGAGTGGCCCTGTCTAGTATCAGCCCCATAATCAATGTGTCTTCGGTTCTATATATAGCTCTTAGAGAGAGCTTTTATTGCTTCTTTGGTCATGGGGTCTGATTCCAGTGTTACTGATCATGGAATTATCTTAATTCTCGCTCTAAATAATCACAAAATACTTTAGCAATTTCAACATCTGACTGAATTGAAGGATCTTCCTCCACATCATGCCTTGATCGTGTTTTTTCAGTAATAGCCAAGAAGCGAGATCTAACAGAGTGGATTTCTGATGGTTGGATTCGTCTTGAAGGTATTTCAATAAATTTGGAGAAAGAATCGATTTTAATAGGAACTTTTATGATTGTACTAGCCATTGAAACTGCAGAAACGACCTCTGACACAATAACTCCCGTAACTCTTGACATATTCGAAAGAAAACTTGAATCTGTTGATTTTAATGCTCTAGTAGATCTGACTGGTACAATTTTCCCAGCAGTTTGAAATGAATTTTGAATTTGAGAATAGGGAATCAAATCTTCAAGTGGCACCTCTGATGAGGACAAAACATCAATTTCAAAACATGGCTGATCCCACTTGTGATCATCACATGGTTCTTCTAATCTCAGAGCTATATCTAAAAAGACCTTTTCATCGTATCGTTTCAAAGTTTTAACTGCATTCTCTTTCGCAATCAGAAATGGGGAATTACACCAAACCAAGCAATGGGGCTGTTTTGCTGCTCGAGATAAACAATATAATTCATAACGGAAGCTTCGACTAAGATTACAAGCATCAATAATTACAAGAGTCTTAGGATCTCCCAAATGTCTATGAACAGCATCACGAAGCGATTTGTTGAGCGATATTTCACTTATTCCATTCATTAAAGCTTCTCCTGATGATACTCCAAAGTCCTCGGGTTGGATATGAAGAATTGTTGAATATACTTTTTCAAAATGCTTTTTTATCGACCGTGAAACTGAGGATTTTCCAGTACATAAGATACCACAGACAATTATTAAAGGCATTATGTCGAATAATGACTTGTGAGAGCAAGAAAGTGATTTTCATTTTTTGCTTTTGAAATCTGGGTTTTCCTTGTACAAGACATTGAAGTACCATCAATGAGATTTTTTCCGAATTTTTAGATTATTGTATATGCCTCTCTGGTGATTTTGAAGGGTTCCCTGTCTCTCAGTCTGCATCTTGTCATTACTCTCTTTTCATCTAGGTTCTATTGGTTGACTTTGTTGATTCTCAGATTCTTTATAATATTATTCTGAAATATAATTTATAATTGTTTCTTATATATCATCAGTTTAAACATATTTTATAAGAATGGGTGCTTTCGATTTCATGGATTGGCCTACAATGTGGCCACTCAAATATGCTTTATCATCATACATGTATGGAATATTATTTGGTCCTTGCTCTCGTCTTTTTGCGATGAATTTGGTCCATTTTTCTGTGTCAATTGAAATAGTTCTGGAAGCTCTTGGAGGATATAGATTTGTAAGGTGTGGTTTGATTGAACAAACAGCAGAAGCCATTGTTGTTTCTACCATCACATATGTTTTTGCATTCTGGGCAGCAACATCTTTGTATCCTCTGGTAAAACTCGAATACATGAAGCATAATAGAAGAGGAGTGAAATGTGAATATACTGCCACTGCTGATGCCATAATTCACCCTAAAAAGGTTAACCCTCTGACCAATATCAGTAATACTTCCTGGCTTATTTCAATATCTCTTGCTCTTCTATCATTTTTTTCTGATGGGGTATTTTTTTTCGAAATGAAATCTCTAATTCTGGTTTCGATTGCGGGGCTCTCAAAAATCTTCATTTTATGTTTATTTATTTTCCTTCAAAGCAACAATACAATCATTTTCCCGACCTCTGAGTCTGCCTATGGTTTATTATTTGTTGCCATTATTGGGATGCTTCTTATTGTTGTTCCCTTTTTGTTTGTACCGAGTATGTTAAATCCCTACTTTGCCTCAACACTTGGGATTGGTTCTGTTTTAATGATCTCGAACACCATACAAATTATCCGAGCTTGTGTCGCTCGTTCCAGACATAGGATCAGACCAACATCGCCAGCCATTTCCAGTTCAATAAGAGAGGGTAAAAATATAATCAAAGCCAAAGTAGAAGGGAATCATCCAAATGTACACTCTGGAAGTGATTCCATCGATCGAATGAGGAAACTTCGAGCTGATGTCTGTGAGTATACATCAGAAGGAGCCAAGAAGAAATTGACATCTACTGATGTAAAACAATCATCCACCCCTCGTTCTGAGGAGACATCTATCCGTACAGATCCATCATCCACTCACTCGGCTCCAACATCATCGATTTCCTGTCAAGAAGATCCAAGAGGGAGCTCAGTAACAACTCGAAGCGGTCAAACATATGAAGATGAAGTCAAAAATGCTGAAGACGAGGTAGATCAAGAAGTTCTTGAGCTTAGAAAGAAAATGAGATACATGCGAGCTGTAATGCAAGGGAAAGATAAAGATATTGTTTTAAAAGAGTTTGCAAAGTCAGAGAAAAAACAAACCGATCAACTACATTCTCCTTCCCTCGAAACCAAGGAAATGTCAAAAGATAGTGTTGGTAAAGATTCTGTGTTTGATAAGCGTCCATGTCTAATCCCAGCGAATCCAATATCAAGCTCTGAGTTTGAAGAATCGAGGGTTGGAATGAGGATGAGTGAATCTGAAGATTAAGAGCTTTTCGTGATATTTATTTTTTTGAGTATTTGATCTTGAAACTTTCATGGTTGAACCACTCACTTTCGAAATGTCAATTTCATGAAGCTAATATATCATTGAATTAGCTAATAATGCAATATACCCCAGAACATATGTTGAGAGTCTCAAACTGTTCATAACTTGTTCATACAAAATGATTTTGTATATGATGATCTTACTATTATGTCATTGTTGCTATTATTTTTGAATATATTTTTGACATTCTTACCTTTTACATGGCTTTAAAGGTTTTTTTTTGAGAATAAATCCAATATAGCTCTTCTTATATAGATGTAAACGTGAATTTCTTTTTTTTTTTTTATCAATACCATTTGCTTTTTTTGAAATGCATAGAAAATTGGGAATAAAATTTTGAATTGTAGTTTTTATCATCATATATACAAAATGAATCGTCTGATTTCACTTACGACATATGATGTCAATTTTCAATGAACACTTCGCTTTCTTTGAATACCATTTGAAATTGTATGTTCATCAAATTTTAAAATTATATTGTTTATTAAATGGAATATTAATGATTTTTTCTGCTGCTTTTTGTTTAGATGACCAAACATAAGATTGCATTGATTGGATCGGGAAACTGGGCTTCTGCCACTGGAAAAATAATGGGGGAAAATATTTTAGGTTCTCCTAAACTTCAAGCGATTTTTGAAATTGGCATTCAAATGTGGACCTACGAAGAGATGATCGATGGAAGAAAAATTACTGAAATTATCAATACTAAACACCAGAATGTGAAGTACTTACCTGGAATTGATCTCCCTCACAATTTGATTGCGAATCCTGACCTTGTTGATTGCACCAAGAATGCCACAATTCTCGTATTTTGTTTGCCTCATCAATTCCTCCCAAGAACTCTCTCAACAATGAAGCCACATGTTAATCCCAAGGCGATTGGGATATCCTTGATAAAGGGAATGATGTTTGAAGAAACGAAACTTCTCCCCATCACCACTTTTATCACCAGGACTATTGGAATTCCAATGGCTGTTTTAAGTGGTGCAAACGTTGCTGATGAAATTGCCAAAGGGCAACTCTGTGAAACAACTATTGGTGCTGTGGATGAGACCCATGTTAAATTGTTCAAAGATTTGTTTCATACAGATGCTTTCAGAGTTTCAGTTGTGAAGTGCCCACCTCCTAGTATCGAAATTTATGGGGCCTGTAAAAATGTTGTTGCATTGGGTGCGGGATTTGTCGATGCCTTTGATTTCGGGAATAATACAAAAAGTGCAATTATCCGTAATGGAGCTATCGAAATTCTCAAGCTCATTAAATTATTAACTGGCTGTAAAGATGACACCATTGCTCTGGAATCGTGTGGAATTGCTGACTTGATTACAACCTGCTTTGGTGGTCGTAACAGAAAATGTGCAGAGAAGTGGGCAAGATCAAGGATGGTCGGAATCGATCTCAGCAAAGATGAGGAGGCTCCCATTGATATTGGAATGTCATGGGAAGAAGTGGAAGAAGAACTTCTTGGTGGTCAAAAACTTCAAGGAAATCTCACCGCTGAAGAAATTTACGTGATCATCAAAAGAGAGCACCTCGAAAAAGAATTCCCTCTTTTGACAATGATATGCCGTATATCTGAGGGCTCTGAGCCTGTGACTTCAATTTTGAAGTTTTAATAACATGTTCCCTGAAATACTGATCCGCTACATCTGTTTATTTTGTATATAACTTATTTGTAGACTGTGATGCTTCATACTCCTGTCGACTGGCCATGGCTTTACCATTTCGATTTTTTGGATGTTTTTATGCATATTTTTTATATTTTTATTCATTTCATCAATAAAACAATATTTTAAAGCCCTTTTTTTCCAATTGTCGATGAAGAAAAAATCTGAAAAACAAAAATTGCTTTTCCTCGATATTAACGATGAGCATAGCAAAAATTCTGTTTGTTTTCATTTGTTTATTTTCTATTGTTGTCGCTGATACCCTTGCCGATTGCCGTTCTACTGATTATGTCGGTCAATGGAAATTTTTCGTTTCTGATGTTCATGAAGATTTAGATTCCAACCCACAAGAATACCTTGATTTCTACTGTGATCCAATTACCGAATCCTTCCCTAATGTTGTTATTATGAATTTAAATGACGATTTTACCGTGACTGACCCAAATGGCAATGTTCTTGGTGATTGGACTTCTATTTATAATCAAGGATTTGAACTTACGTTGACCACCGATGACCAAGATTCTTATGAACGTTGGTTTGCCTTTTCATACGTGCATTACTATTCCAAAACGAAAGTTGAAAGTGAGTGTGGATCCACATATAATGGATGGGTTAGGATTGATTCACCCGGAATCTCTGGATCAGGTAACAACTACAAACGGACCACTTCTGATTGGCGTTGTTATTATGCTGAGAAACAAACTACCAATAATTCTTCAGTTTCTTCCCACCAAACTTCTCGTAAGCCTGTCACCCTTGTTGATATTGAATCTCCCGAGGTGTCAGCTGTCATTAACCGTTTGTACGAAGAAGGTAAAATCTCATGGTTTGCTAAGTCGTATTCTGACAACGAATCTCTCTCCCAGACTTTGCATGGAAGTAAGAGAACTCAAGGTAGTATTTTAAGCCAAAATGAGCTTGTAGCTTCTCCTATATACACTTCTACTCACCGTCGTGATATGGAGAATGCTGACTTCCCCGACAGTCTCGATTGGACATCTTACAATGGAACTGATTACATTGGTACTGCTCCTGATCAAGGTTCATGTGGATCTTGCTTTGCTTTCTCCAGTGCTGGTCTCACTGAGGCTACTTGGAGGATCCATGACCCCGAATCTTATGATCTTTCCTTTGCTGTGTCTAAACAAGACATTGTGAGTTGTTCATTCCTCTCCCAAGGATGTGATGGTGGTTTCCCCCGTCTTGTTGCCGGAAGATATGCCATGGACTATGGATTTGCTGCTGAAGATGATTGTCCCTATTTGTCTGGCGATGGCAATGGAAACCGCACTTGTCTTGAGGCATGGGGAAGTGAAAATGCCCGTGAAGCTGCCACAAGATACCATGCCAGAGAATATGGGTATGCTACTTCAAACGGTCATTACGGTGAAGTGAATGCTTCATCGATGGTCGAGAAGATACAAGATGGTCCTCTCTCCGTCACATTCCAGGTGACTGATTGGTTCCGCCATCAATACAGCGGTGGAGTCTACGATTGTTCCGATCTTACTGTCGTTCTCGATGCTATGAGAGAGGAAGGCCTTGCCCTCAAGAAGGCCAGGAATGATGATCCAATTGACTTCTTCTATACAACAAACCACTGTGTTGTTGCTGTTGGATATGGAACTACAGATGATGGACAAGATTTCTGGAGGGTTAGAAATTCTTGGACAACCGATTGGGGTGAAGATGGATACTTCAGAATCTCCCGTGGAAATGATGCCTGTGGAATTGAAAGTTTGCCGGTTTACATTGCTGTTGGTGAACCCGCTAATTGACTCCATTGATCTTGATGAAATTATTTTATTATATCTTTGAAATTGTTTCAATGCTACTTTTCATTAAAAAATTCCCACCATAAGCTTGATTATTGTGTCTTATATGATCTTTCATTGTAAAAACTGATCATCTTCCAGATCAGTGACCGATGAAAAAAATCTGCATCTCGCCAGAAAATAAAAGTTAAATAATTATGATTTAATGCATAATAGCTATTATCATTTATTTAATACATTAATCTTAATCTGAATATAGTATTTCAAAAGATAACAAATCATGTCCTCTTATGGCTCAGATTATTGGTACAATCACAGCTCAATATTATATTTCAATAATAAATGTATATCTACAATGCACGATATTTCGAAATTCATAATATTATTCAAATTTAGTCAGGAATAACATGGAATTGGCTTCTTGTTATCATATGCCATTGTTTTCTTGTTGTTGTTCCTCTAAACAGAGTGGAAGCGGGTATGATGATCCATCAATACATTCTATATCAAAATTAGATCACTCTCGACATATTCCTGATTCTTCTACTTTACATCTCAAGGGAAAAGATAGTTCTCCATCAATAATTCATAAATCTAGTATTGAAACACCAATTGGCGATCAAAAATCAAAACAATCGGATGTTATGTTAAAGGAACGTCATATTGTGAAGGTTGGGGGGAAACCCCAGAAATCATCGAGATGCGGTAAAAAATACTCTCCAAATGTGTCTGAACCAATCAAAATGGATAGATCTAATACTGTGTTTCGAACTTGGCCTCCTCACAAATCGTCTTTGATTAATGTTCGAATTAGTGGAGCCAAAAACTTTTTAGACGGAGCTCTTGAAGTTCCCAGAGGAGATTCAGTTGATTATACGTGCGGTTTCGTTCCGGTTTGCCTTGTACATCTTCAGAATCAACTTATTCAACATGATGGTCTGAAGAGGGAAGGTATATTCCGAGTCCCCTCAGATAAGTCCAAAGTTGAGTCATACATTGAGAAATTCGACCGTGGAGAGTTGCCTACTATTACAGATCCATTCCTCTGTGCCAATCTTATTCTCAAATATTTCCAATATCTACCTTCTTCTCTATTCTCCCCGATTCCAGCCTCTATGATCAGAAAAGGCCAACCCCTTGGTGTAATGACTCGTCTTTCTGAGGTAGGATGTTCAATTGCTGAATGGATCCTTCAGTTATGTGTTCACGTAAGTTTGTTTAGTGACTCCAACAGTATGAATCTGACCAATATCGCCATCTGCATTGCACCTGTGTTTTATGACTGTTCAACTCAGCAAGATGTTGCCTTTATATCTAAGTGGGTTCCCTTCTTCCGAAGAATGCTGGAAATCAAAGCTGTTGAAAGACGTGCTGCTCTGGGAACAGCCACTCCCATTCCGTCGGACAGTTACTATTCCATGGGCAAGAAAGGTGCAGAAGAAGATGATGATGAGAGTCTAATTGATGAGAGTGAGGAAGACATGCCCATATCTCCCCCCTCCAAACCTACTCACCAGTCACAGTCATCTCCATCATCGGTGTCTTCAACGACATCCTCCGTGGCTTCTTCATCAATTCCCCTATCATCCAGGACAGTGTCAATCTCACAGTCTCGCATCGGACAAGATCTGCCTCTCGTAGGAGGAGGTGATGGAGATCGGATGCAAGACAAGGAGAGTTCCTCTATTCACATGGGCCATCAGACATGTGATGTTGAGGAAGTGGAGGATTCAAGCGATATTGAAAGGGAGTTGTGACTTCAAATGTCCCTTAATTAAAATTATTTAGCATAATTCCATTATACTATCAGTAGTATACTGTACAGCACGCAATGTTCCATCAAGGGAATGTTAGCCCTTTCCATTGCTGATGTATATAGTATAAAATATTTATTGATAATATTTGTATTTATACGACATTTGATGTTCAAGTTCATAAAATATTTCGTTTGTCAGTACAGTATACTGTACTATGTGACAGCCTAGTTTCATATACATATATATGAGAGTTTTTGTTTTGATTCAACAATTCACACTTTATAATGACTTTCTCATTCTATTTTAAGAGTTTTTTTTTAATTTTATATTATTTCAAATAGTCTTGCAATCCAATCGCCCTTCTCGACAATATCTAAAGTACTCGACTTAACAACTTAAATAATGGTCAAGATACAGTTTGTTGGGATAAATAGGTATTTTTTTCGAGAATTTCCAGCCTCAATGGTGTGAAATCAACTCACTCCAATCTTTCCCTTCTTCGACTCAACAGTGGTTTGTTAACTTTATTCTGAACTGGATTCATTGAATCTGGACCCGTATCATTTAATTTTCTTATTTTTTCACGATGTTTATCGTCCAAATTATCGTTTTGAATTTTTTTTATCATCAATATTTCCGCATTTTTAAATTAAATATAACACTTCTATTGTTTGGAACATCAGAACTTTTCTATTTTTCATTTCCAATCAGTAAAATTCTTGATCTTCACTCAGAAACACATCTTCCATTTTCCTCGCTTGATTTCAATTTTTATTGTTTAAAAATATTAAATGTAATTTTTATTTTATAAGTAGGATTGAGAATTCCTCTTTCAAATCATATTTAATGCTCAAACAGTTTGGGTGAAAACTTTTCACTGAAAACTGTATTAACATGCATCTTTTGGAGAAATATATAACATTTAAAAATATCCATTAAATATTATGTTTATTCTTCACAGATATGATGTTTCTTGACCCGCTAAAAACTTGGATAACATTAAATCCACTTTATATATGCTTGAACTTGTTGCAACAAACAATTCTCTTCCGTCAGTGGAAATATCCAATCCACTTATACAAGCGTATTGTGAGTCTGGTCCCTTTTCTGCCAATGCCTGAATGTTAATGACATGTTCTTCAACACATGGCATTTTTGATAAATCAAAGAGGCATACGTTATTCACATGCTGAGATGCTATAAAAGTCCTTGTTCCAATAATGGGAAGAGTTTTTACGACTCTAAATGCTCCTTCTCTTGTTCCCGGAGATTGACTTTTCAGAATACAAAATGGTTTGGATGATGCTCTAATATCAAAAACACAAAGATCTCCATGCTGAGTGGCTGCACATACCAATCTGGAATCCATTGAAAATGCTGCTGATAGGCTTACTGGATATGTTAGAGAAATATCCATCACTTTTTTCAATTCCACATCGTCACCAGCTCCAACTTTCATCATACATATGTGGGACGAATCGTGGTAAGATATTGCATATCTTCCATCTGGAGAGAATGCTATTCCATTAACTGCCCCATACCCTGGATTGAATATGCTACAGTTCCCCTGGGTGTATCCTGATGTACTTTCTTCAATAAGCCCATGCGTATGATGTTCTACTGAAGTGGATGATGTGACAAGTGGCCTGTCATCGTGAGTTGTCCCGTCAATATCTTCTTGTGTCACTCCATCACTCTTTGGTGGTGAAGATAGAGTGACTGATTCATCTTCTTCTTCACTGGTGTATTCATCAACTCTCACACCAACATGGCTTGGGAATGACGTTCTTGATGTTTGAATATGATCTGGTGTGTTTGACAAGTCTATTGCTGCAATTAAGCCTGCATTCGAACAGGCATATAATCTTGGATGGTTATACGAAGAATGGTTCTGAACAACAACTGAATTGATGGTATCCGAACACCATACATCATTTAATAGTGGTGGTGAAGCCGTGAGGTGAATATATGGGACCTTTTTAGATGTGTAAGGGATTCTTGATTCATGCCGCATCGATAGAATGGTACTTCCATGTAAGATTCGAGCTACGGATCCCCTTGGGAAGTCTTCTTCTTCGAATTCCTCCGATGTTGATTTTTCTGGTTCCCTTTCCTCCTCTTCTCCTTTCTCTCCTTCCTCTATTGTTTTTTCAACATATTTGAATGGACACACACATATATGGCCGTCCAGTCCCCCAGCTGCGATATATCCATGTCTAATATCGAAGCATACTGGGTTGAAATCAAATGATTTACAAGTATAAATGTCTCCACCTGAAGAAGGAATGACACAGAGTGTTCTCTCACTGACATATGTGATATCACATACTGAGGGAGTACTAGGACATTCAGCGTCGTGCAATAGAGTGGTATCGGCATGAATAGAGGAGGGGGCTGGGTCATCGGTGGAAGTATGTGTTTTTGCAGACCATAACTGAACCGGAACATCTGTGCCATGATCCCATATTGCCGTTGTCTTTTTTGGTCGAGTAACACATCGAATCAGGTCTCTAAGTTGCCAATGTCGAACAATGACCCTTGAATTGCAAAATGACTGAAAATTTCTGAATATCGGTGATGGTACTGAACATTGTTGAATAGGAAGGGCTTTGCAAAGTTTCATGATAGTTTTTGTTAAGTGTGACATTATGTCTTTTCTTATTATTTGATAATACTTCTAAATTAATTGTATTTCTTTCAAAATGACAATTCTTGCTCATTATTGGAATGAATCATGTCACTGCGGTTTCATACAATTCACCAAAATACTTTCAGAATTTAACATGCATTTATGTCTTTAACACTATATTTTATCGTTAATTTTAAATTATAACACTAAAATTTCATTATTTTTTATTTCTTTTTAACTCATTAATTACTCTCTAAAATTCAACAAATTCGTTTTACTTTTTAATATATGTTTAAGTTTTAATTGGATATTGGATTTTTTATAATTTTAGTTATCTTTTTACGACGCATTTGGCTATACCTCAGTTCATTCACTTTCTAGTTCTAATTTTTTCATATTTTTTTCATTTTTTATTTTAACTTTTCATTTTTAATATAAAAAGTGCAGTATCCAATTCGTATCTATCTAACATCATCATGTCAAATGAATAACATGTATATGCTTAAAATTGAGAACTTATTCAAGTTATTTTATGGTTTTGCTCTATTAAATTGAGACATTTACTTATATTTCCCCGATATATATAATTTTAATAAGTTTTTTTTTTCCATGTTTTTTGTTTCTGTTTTGGTGACTCGTTACCAAAGTACATCCAATTTAAAGTGTATGTAATTATTAACTTTTTCATATTATTCTTATTTTGCCTTGAAAAACTTGTTTTTATTTACATTTGTCTTCCTCCGACTTCAATATTCTTATCTCATTATTTTCGATTCAATTTCCAATATTATTTTAATTTTTTGAATTAACTGTTATCATAGGAACAAAAATGTCAGAAGAACTTAACAAACCCACTGAAATTCCCGTTGCTCCTACTGAAGAAGTGGCACCCGCCCCAAAACCCGAGATGAAAGAAGAAAAAGAAGTTTCTGAAGAAAAACCCATTGAGAAAACCCCTGAAAACCCCGAAACTAAATCTGCCGAACCCACCAAAGAGGTTGAAGATGAGAAGGAGTCCATAACCGAAGAAGGTGGTCAGGAAGCCGCTGAAGAAGAGGAAGAAGAACAAGAAGAACAAGATGAAGAGGAGAAAAAGGAACCCGAGGAAGAGAACCCCGAAGAGAAAGAGTCCCCTCAAGGAAAACGCCGTTCTTCTCGGTTGGCTAGCCATCGCCCAACTTACGTGAACCTTGAAGATTCTGAGGATGATGAAGAGGAAGTCGACGAAGACGAATCATCTTTCCAAGTCGATAATGCTCACTATGCTCTGAGAAAACGTAAACACATCCGTTACAGAAAGTAATTCCTCTAATTACCCCTCAGGGAAAGAATTCTGAAATTTATTATTCTTAATATGATGAGAATTCCCGTATTATACCTCTTCATGTCTTCCAGGCTTTGCTCGTTCTTATTTCTGTGTTGACAACCTTCGTAGGTTGTTAATTTTAGGGATCGAGATGAATAAATTAAATGTATATGTTGTATTATATATTATAATTTCTTGATTTATGGAAAATTGTCAAGATAGAAGTGATTGGAATGAAAGAATTTATCACCATAAAACGACAATAAAACAATGAGATCACTGATGACAATTTCTGAAATAGTATGGATAATTCAATAATAAATAAATTCTAAAGAGAATTTCGCATGAGAAGTTTCTTGTCATTTGCGACCCTCCAAACGTCGCACGAACTTTCCATTTCTTTCCGTGTCCTTCACACCAACATCTAGGAACATTATAAAAATAAGATGCTGAGGCAAAGTTCATCCTCAAAAGAAACTGGTCAAGATAATTCATTCCATAGTAATATAGATATCTTCCCTCCTACAGATGTGAGGGAATTTACACCATCGCCGGTGTTATATAATCCAAATGCTTATAATTTAGATCAATCGTATCTTCCAATACTTGGATCATCCGATCAATCACCATCTTCCTTTCGATTGGACTCTATCCCAACTTCATCATATAGATATCCATCATTTAGTGAACCAAAACATCCAGTTGGTGAAGGAAAGCAAGCGTTTGATCTCTTAGGATTTGAAGAACCATATATGAGAATGCAAAAATCTTCGGATCTTGCAGAAACAAAGACTTTTTCTCCCTATCACCACAGGAGTTATTCATTCCCACCGATATCAGTTTTTCAAGGACCCAAGCATTCTAAATGTTCCGTATCATCATTAAATCCTGTTGATATAAGTGGAACTATCGATTTTTTAAGAGGCACGTCAGAGTTGCCTTTTTTCGATCATGAACACAGTTCCCATCTTCAATCTTATCCCCACTTTCAGTTTGGTAGAGAAATGTGCCCATCATATAGTGGTACAGGATCTATTGCCCCATATTCCGCACCATCTTCTATCATTCAACAAAGACATCAACAATTCTCGCAAGCTCCTTCAATATCACTAACAATTCCTGACGGCACTCCTCGAGGCACTGGTGGAGGATCCTCTGTTCTAGATTCTCCTCAATCAATACCTCTTCCCAATGTCACCTATCCTTCGGATTTTGTCCCAACTCCACAATCTTCAAAATCGACAACATCTTCAATTCCACCATTGGTTCATGAAAAAGGCGGAAAACGAAGAAAAATCAAAGATTCTAGTTCTGATTCCATTGATACTGAAGGAAATGGAATGAAATGGAAAGATCGCTCCGGTAAAAAAGGTTATTCTGCACATGACGACGATTTGTTTATTCCATGCCCATCACATATAGGAAGAACAGAGCGTAAAAATGAACGATCTCGCAAAAAGAAAGATTTTCCTTCTCTTCACTCCTCATTGTTTATCACAACCCAACATTTAAGTGATAGAGAAAGAGAACGACATCATTTAAATGGGAAAATAACAAAAAGTGAACTTGAATTACTTGGTATCAGTTACTCTTATTTTTTCTCGATAACGAAGAGTCGAGACCTTTCTCAACTTCCAATCGAAGGTCTTAAACATCCCAAGAAGAGTTGTTGTGCTTATACTCGAAATGGAGGTCCGGGAATTCGGAAAGGACTCTTATGTGCAAATCGAGAGTGCATTAGTGTTCTTAACACATCAAACAAACGTTCTCCTTATTGTTGTAAGAAATGTCAAACTCGAGAACAGAATCTTCGCCAAAAAAGAGTAATGCATGCCTCTGGACCATTAGTTCGCAAGAAAACATTTGTATTGCATGATTTGTTTGAGCAATTCCCCGAAATGCGTGATATTATACAGCGTATCTCAGAGGA
>BQXS01011224.1:3352-18205 GCA_024181965.1 Aduncisulcus paluster
TCGGTTCATGAGCTCCGAACATTAGTCGAAGACATTCAACACACTTCATCTCAAGCTTCTGTCAGCTCCCTTTTCAAAGCATCTTCTCCTCGACTTCTTTATATTTTTGAGGAATGGTATCACAAGCAATTCTTCTCAAACCCCATTGGAGATTCATCCTCTTCTCTTGCATCTGATAGAGCTCTATTCACGCTTTGTTTCGAATGTTTATCCTTATTTGTCCGGCATGAATGTGCTTGTTCATCTTCTGGCTCTTGTGATGATGATGAATGTGATGATTGTTCTATGTTGACACTTGGTGAATCCTCTCTCAAAGAATTGATTGAGACCTTTTTGACACCAATGATCCGAGTTGAAGCTGAATTGAGCAAGTTAGATGATATTAAAGAATCTGGTGGAAAACATGGGGCGAGTTCAATATCAAAATATTTGGTTCGAATTATCATAGCAGCGGAACAGAAAGTTAAAGCATTTGAAACAAAACGAATTCCTCAAATATCTTCTGTTTTGGGAAAGTTTGTCAGTAGTCTTGATTTGGATGATTTAGAGGAGAAAATTAAGAAATGTCCTGATTCAGAATCAACTTCAAAGCTTTACCACAAATATCGAGAAGATATTCTTTCTGTCTTCCTTGCATTCCAATCAAAGAGTGAGATTGAAAAGAATAAGAAAGAAATTATATATAGTTCTCAGAATTTAGCAGCGTTTGTTAGACATGATATTTCTGAAAATTCTATCTTTCTCCATGTTCCTGATCTAAACGATCTTCTTGACACTTTCATTGATCATCTTTCAAGAGTTGAGGAAGTGTTGGAAGGTGATGTTGATGGAAAGTATTGCTGGATTTGTATGGGTTATACTTTCAAACTTCCTGAAAAAAGGGATTCCTTCCTTCCCATGATCTCTCCCACTTTCAAACGTATTCTTGAGAGAGGGAGAAAGGAGAAGTTGGGTTATATTGCAAAAAGTTTATTAGAAACTCTCAGAAACATCTCTAATTCTCCCTCTTCTTCCACTAAATCTTCTCTTCTCCTCCTCATCAAGCCATATGTAAGAGATTGGTTGAGGATAAACAATGATAGTGAGTGGGGGGATTGTACGGGAGATTGGATGTGTATTCTCTCGGAAATTACTCGCTTAAGTGATGATACTGACAAATCCATCATTTCTGAAGCTTGGTATTTCTTCCACCCTATTCTTGCTTTTGTCAAGACAGAATATGTTGGTGACATGATTGCTCAGCATTTATTCCATGATGCTTTATGGTTCTTCTCTAACTTATGTTGCGATCCATCATACGCCTTTGAAATCTTTGAAAATATTAAGGGGCTTCTTGATAGATGGTTTGAAGCAATGAAAACAAAGGAAGATTGGTGGGGAATCAAATTCTGGTCCAAGTTAATCTCAATGCTCTCCACTATTCCAGATATTGTTCCTCAATTATCTCCCAAGTATGATGCCCACATGGAATGGTGTAGAAATGATAATGGGGGTGATCTCTTAGATTATTCGAAATTCATACGTAACTGTAAAACATGATTTATTTATTCAAAGTGCAAGTAATGAGAAGATATTCCAGCTAGATTATAAAAGACTAAAAAATATCTCGATTTCTTCCCTTGTTGGCTTTAACTCGAGCTTCCAGTTAGACCCTTATCAAACCATATATCATCTCCTAATTACTCTAAGAATCATCTCCCTCTCTCCGACTTCTTCCACTCGATCCTCTATTCTCACCCTCATCAAACCATATATCAGAGATTGGTTGAGGATATACAATGATAGTGAGTGTTATGGAAATTGGATGGTTATTCTATCACAAATCACCCTCTCAAGTGATGATGAAACACCCAACAAATCTATCTGTTCTGAAGCTTGGCCTCTCTTCCACCTTGTTCTTGATGTTGTTAAGAAAGAGTTTGTTGGGGATAAGATTGTTGAGGATGATCACGAGAATGTATTATTATTATTCTCCAACTTATGTTGTGATCCATTGCATGCTCTCGAAATTTATGATAATGTTAAAGATCTTCTGGATGTGTGGTTTACTGTTATAAAGAAAAAATCAGAATATAAAGATGAAATAACAGAATATATAGTGGAATATATAAAATATAAAGATGGAATTAAATACTGGTCTAAACTCATTGCTATGTTCTCCACTATTCCACCTCTTATTCCAAACATATCTCCCAAATATGATGCTAGCGTTGAGTGGTGCAAGTTCACTTTCCAAAGTATTATTTTATACTCCGATCCTTATAAATTTATAACCAATGGTGGAGCAAATTTATTATTTCCATGAACGAAGCGCAAAGAACAAAGTAAAAGTAAAAATCAAAACACAAAAACTGCATAACTTTTTTACTAGATAAAAACTTTTTTATCTTGTAAATTTTCGTCCGAAAATTTTGTCACAATAAATATCAAGATTACATCAAATTTATTCTTCTTCTTTCATCCACTCTTCCTTGAAACCATCATCTTGTACCATAATCTCTTGAAGTTGTTCCTTGATGAAATTCAACACTCTCACACTTTCCTCTGTTCTGATTCGAGGTGGCAAGACGATTCTATCGCCACTGGCATCGGCCTCTATAAACCCACACTCACCAGCAAGAGAATAAACAGATGAACGTGTTGCTCTGATCATTTGTTCTTTTTCAATCACATCCTTCTCGATATTGGTCTTCTCCTCATCCAAATCCTCGACAATAACTCCCAGATCATCGGTTTCACCATTCAGTTTTGATTTTTCCTCAAGTCTGAACGACTGTTCCTGTGTCAGTTCCCTAATCTCCTGTTGGGCATGCCTCAAACTGCTATCTATGGCTCGTTTCTCTTCCGTCTTGGATATATATTCACTGTACAGTTCAGAGGAAGGGTCGACTTGTTTCATGCCATCGCGACTGTTCCTCACAGTCATATAAATGGTATCAACTACCCTCTGAAGTTCCTCACATTGGACTTCCTCCTTGATGATTTGTTTGTTCAGAGCATCTCCTTTCTCCTTAAGCTCTTGTTTCTTCTTTTCGACGTTCACAATCACAAGAGCCTGTGCACTCGTAGCACTCACCTCAGAGCCCACACCCATATGTTTGGCAAGGGCAATCTGTTTCCCACTGATAACTTCATACTTAGCTTTGAGTTTCTGTGCCAACACACGTCGTTTGTGTACCTCAGACTTTGTCTTTGTATTCTCTTCAGAGATAAGTCTGAGCTCAGCAAGACTGCCCCTTTCTAAAGATTCGATCTCAACTCTTTTTCCCATCATGAGGGCTTTGCGGTGCTGTACAATATTCGTCAAACGGGCTTCTGTGTCTTTTAGCCTATTCAATTCATCCCTTAATTTCACATCCTTGAGCGAAACTTCACTCTGATCAATATAAGAATCCTCACAGTCTTTCTTTAACTTTCCACACTTCTTCTCAAGCTTATCAGCCTCTAATTCTTTAGCAGTACACTCGGCAGAGATCTTCTCTTCGTCCACTTTTAACTGGTTAAGTTGTCTCACAGCTCTTTGGTTCTGTCTGGTCACTTCACTCTCTTGATCAGCAAGAAGCTTACGACGTTTTTCCTCCTTGTTAAATGCAGTCGTGAGCTCTTCAATACGTTTCTTCAGAGCTCTCGTCTCTTCCTCCGATCTAGCTCCCTGAGCTCTACTCAAACGACGTTCAAGCTGCTGGACACGATACCCGGAGTTATAGAGATGGAATGTCTGTTGCTGTAAATGCTTGTCCAGTTGTTGGATCTTTTCTTTGAGGTTTCGAATAGATACTTTTCCAGCACCGATTTGAGCAATATCTTTGGACTCTGACTCACGTAGGGCTTGTACTTCATGGATAGTGGTACGAGTAATCTCTTCAAGCTGTTTCAGCTGCTGTTGTTTCTCCTCTTTTTCACTCAGAAGACGTTGAGCAGCTTCCTCAGCTCGCTTGGCATATAAAACCTTGTTGTGCTTCTCTTTCTCCATGTCTTTCTGCAGATCTTCAGTTTCCTTGAGTTTCTTCTTCGAAACTTCTACACGATGCTCGGTATCGGTGATTTTCTGATCAACAGTCTTGACTTGATTCCTGAAAGAGTCAAGCTCCTTGCTGATCTTTTCAAGAACACGATGAGACACATTTAGTGTGTCTTTCCCATCGGATACCTGAGTTTCCCATGAATTTACATCCTCTCGCTTGGCCTCATAAGATCTACGACTAGCGTCACGCTGCTTGATAATCTCAGCCTTAAGTGTTTCTTCAGATTCTAAATGGTCCTCTTCTTTCTTCAATTCTTGTTCACGATGCGTAGTTGTTGCACGGGAATCCTCAATATCCCTTGAAATGTCCTGTAAGTCCCTTTCCTTGTCGAGAAAGACAGCTTCACTCTTCTGAATCCTGTCAATCCACTCATTCTTTGACGAATCGATATTAATCATCTTCTGGCTCTGTCGAACCATTTGTTGTTGCAAAGATTGGGTCTGGGCAACAACCTCATCGCGCACAGTTCGAATGGCTGAGATTTCCTTGTTGATCTTCTCAGTTTTAACAGATAGTTCTCGGATTTTCTTTTCATCTGCATGTTTATAACTTTCAAGAGCAGTAACATCCTCTCTTTTCAGCAGTTCAGCTTGTTGCCATTGGCTAAATTCTTGCGCTTTGAATGAAGCGTGCTGCTCTGCACTTTCAATTGCTTTAACGGTTTTAACTATTTCTGATTCAAGAGAAGTTTGAATATCATGAAGATTTTGGGCTTCTTTTTCAGCTTTTTTTTGGGATTTCTTTATAAATTCCCAATTTTTGAAGGAGAGGATGTATCGACCCTCTATTTGATCTTTTCTCTTTTCCTTTTCTTGTTTTTGTAACATTAATTTCTTTTTTTCGCCGTCAACTACTTGTAATTGTTTTTTCATATAAGAAGAGCGAACGGTTTGTTCAGACAGAGATTTTTCCCTCTCAGAGCAAAGCATTCGCATTTCCTCCACCTTTTTATACAAAAGAAGGTTTTCTGGGTTATAAAGAGCGGTTAAATCTTCCATGTTTTGCCAAAACACAAAGTTTAACTTTTGCTGTGTTCATGTCTTAAATATATAGATTCGAAAATTAATACATAAATGCATGGTATTATTTTCCAAATAATAAATGATTTAATGGATCATGGCTACCTCCAACCAAAAAACTGTTTTGGTTTGTCGATTTTGGCACTTATCAATTATCATTCAATATTTAAAATAATTCCATGGGAGAAGAAAAGATAAAATATACTTGTTCAACAGTTTTAGTCCTATTTTGGAGGAAATATTGCCTCCCCACTGTGTTTGCCATTTTTGGATCCTTATCGCGTTATTGTTTAGATATTTTTATTTCAATATATGATTATATTGGGCGTTCATGGGTCGAAAATGCAATTGGATGCTTGATTTTATCTTTATCTAGTGCTGGGATGATGTTTTCCAATTCTCCCAACCTTAAAAAAGCCATTGAGACAGGATTTTGTGGTTGTTTGACAACATTTTCAACATGGTTAACAGGAATTGCGATTGAATTACTCGATAATCATATTATTTTCTCATTTTCTGGAATGCTTATCAGTGGATCTACTCTGGCCATTGTAACATATTTAGGCCTTCAAATAGGTGGTAAAATATTCAATTCAAGTGAAAAAAAGAAAAGCGAATGGCTTGAAAAGTATGGACTCGAAACTTTTCCCTCGAAAAAGGACAAACCTGGTTGCTGTCGTAAAAATCCAGATAACTCAATCAAAATAATTGAAATGAAAGAAACAAAATCCATAGGATCCGATGCTTTGCTTGACGAAGAGTATCCTCGCCCTCCAATTACCACAGCTGGTATTCTCAATGTTTTCGTGATTGCTCTTCTTTTGATTACCATTTTATCGGCAATTATAATCGCTTTCTTCGCTGCGTCATATTCTGACGATTTATTATTGCAATGTTTTGGCTACAACGCCCTGTTTTGTATCTTTGGGTTTTGGATTCGTGTATTTTTCTCCAGATTTAACAAAAGGTTCAAAAAAACTGGTACATGGCTGACCAACATGGCTGGCGTAGCCATAACAGCCATTGGAGCCATTGTAAAGAAGAAAAATATTGAATCTCGTGGAGCCAGAACTATTGCTTTGTATTCAGCTGGATTGAGTGGTATTGCTGGGTCCATGTCTACAATGTCAACATTCATGAAGGAATGTGGTCAGTTAGGTCTTTGGCACGGAATGGCATACTGGACTTTTACTGTTGGGGTGGGTATTTCAATCGCTTTCCCATTTTATAATTCCGATATACTGACATCTTAACTTTTAGGATAAAATAAATTATTTATTGTTATAACCATAATTTAAGAATCTTTTTTTTGAATATTGCTATGCATTTTCAAGATATCGATCTGTCTGAGATAATGTTGGGATTTGTTTACATATAGATTAGCTTTAGTTGAAAAAGGCAAAACACTACTAATGTCTGACTATATTGGCCCAATCTATCCCCTTTTGTATGTTTATTTTCTATTCATTCACCAATTTCAATTTCTTTCCTTTTATATCTATTTATTTACATTTTTTGACGATTATCAATCGAATATTATTGTAGTATTATGCCAGATGGTTCTCATAAAAAGCTTAAAGTTGATGAATCCACGACATTCGGAGATATTGTCGATAGTTTATGTCAAAGAATTGAATTGTATTCAAATATTTCTAGTTATCGTATTGTTATGGAACCATCACAGGAAATTATGAAACCTGAGAACAAATATCTTGAATATATCTCCTCATTACCCCAAGAAGAGAAGTCGGCTGTTAGATGTCTTTTTAAGCGTCTATTTTTCATGGATCCCGACGAGGATTATTGTTCAGATCCGATTACTAAGCATTTTATGTATTCTCAATTCCGTGCCTCTGTTTTACAAGGTGAATATTTTGTTACCATTGACCAAGCTCTTGATCTTGCTGCTTTGTCATTTCAAAGCACATATGGTCCACATAATCCATCCAAACACAAAAGTGGGTTCCTCGGAAAGTTCATTTCTGATTTTATTCCTGCTTCATATCTTCCTTCTCGCTCTATCAGTGAATGGGAGGATCTTTTGTTTTCAGCTCACACGAAACTCGGCATGAAAACGAAATCAGAATGTGAATTTGACTACATTTCCATTATAAAGACTCTTCCTTATCATCAAATGGTTATGATTGACTGTGTGTATGTTTCCGCTGGAGATGTTCCCATCAAAGAGAGAGTATACATCGGAATAGGCGCCAATGGATTATATGTTCTCAGTTTTCCAGCAATGGACGCAAAGAGTTTTGTTGCTCTTCATGAGATTCTGACATGGGGATGCTCAAAGAATACGTTTAATATCAAGATACCAAGAGGCGATGAAGGAGACGCCGAATCACATATCTTCGAGACGTCAAGGCCTCGAATGTTGATGGATATGCTTCATGGATATGTCCAAATGTACCTTCAAGAAATTAAAGACGCTGAAGAGGAAGGAGAACTCGAAGAATGAATATAATTTAATATTCATCAATTGAATTTTTATTTTCATCCAGATTTTGATCTCAATTGAGATAATATTTATGTATATTCTATATTTGAAGGGGGAAAGGATATATGTTGTAATAAAACCACTGCAAACCAAATTTATTCTATTTTAATTAATAAAATAACAAAAATATATATTTTCGCAAGTTATATTGTATTTACATCTTTTATTGACTCACTGAGTGCAAATTTTCAAAATTTATAGCAAGTTGCTATCTCATTAAATATAATATTATTCGACATTTTTTCATTTATAACTCTTATTTACTTCTCATTTAACTTCATTTATTATGTTATTTTTATTATCACCTACGTGAATATAGGGGAAACATATTTTCGACCTTAAAACGCGTTATTTTGATTTCAATTTTATTAAATTCTTAATTAAGAGTTTATAAAAAACAAAATTTCTCTACTAATACATGCGCGTGTAAGCGGGTTAAAAAAAGCAAGAAAAAAAAATTAAAAGGATGTCAGACGAAATTATTTTATCATTTTCGAAGCAAAAAATAAATCAAATACAAGCACTTTTCCAAATATTTTAAATTAAATGCATAATTTTCTTATGGGATAGTAATATAACAACTCGAAGGGGATTAGCTGGTGTCTTTCTCTGAAAAATGGGCAAGTTTAAAGTTGTGTTTCTCGGCCAAGGGTCTGCCGGTAAAACTTCTATTATTAATAGGTTTATTTATTCTCGTTTCGATGTTCTCTATCATCCGACTCTCGGGATTGATTTTCTTGCTAAATCTGTGTATTTGGAAGATAAAGTAATTCGTTTACAAGTTTGGGATACAGCCGGTATGTTTATTTTTTGTTGCTAAATGCTTTTGTTTCTATTTTTTTCTCATTATTTATTGAGATCTTTGCCGACTGGCGTAATGTTGAACATTATAATTCCCCCTATTTTATACAGGACAAGAAAGATTCAAATCCCTGGTTCCATCATATATTAGAGATTGTTCTGCTGCTATTGTTGTTTATGATGTGACATGTATGTTCTATCTGTTTGAGTGTTAAAGACATAATTCTGTTGTTTATTCGAATCTTAATTTTAATCGATTTTAATTTTTATTTCTCTCATCAGCCCGCGAATCCTTTGATAGTATTCGTTCATGGGTTGAACAAGTTAGAGAAAGAAGAGGTGATGATGCTGTCATTTTTGTTGTTGGAAACAAGATTGATCTTGAAGCTGCTCGAAAGGTGTCAGAAGAGGAAGGTCGCACTCTTGCTTCATCACTTGGCTGTGAGTTTGGAGAGGTGTCTGCCAAGCAAGACATCAACATCACAGCTGTGATGAAAAGAGTGGCTTATTCTCTTCCCACTGAAGCAGATGGTGAGCCTGCTCCAGAAGGTGGGGAAGGTGGACCGTTAGTTGTTGGTACAGATAGTATCTACGCAAACTCATCAGAAGATGAATCTTGCGGATGTTAACAAAATAAAAATATCTAATTCATTCTTGAATAAATACAAATTTACTCCGGAGGAAGTTACAATACTCCGGTCAAAATCTCAAAATTGATTATCTTAAATTAGGAAATACTTGTGGAAATTACAACAAAATGGCATTTAACAGGTCATACTTACTAAGCACAGACTTAAAATTGGCTGATCCGGATATATGGACATAATTATGACGAGCTTCCTCACAAACGGGGCGCAACGAACTTTGGATTATCCTGGAGGGGAAATAAATTAAAAACCATAAGAGAATTAAGAGAAAATGCCACTCTAATCCGGAGAAACAAGGTATAACATTTGATTTGCTGTCATCAAAAACTGATATTAATCTTGGTCAACAAATGCTTTTTAATTTGAACCGCTATTCGCAGATTTATGTATGTTATTCCATTTCAAGAAATATTTCAATATGTTTATTACCATATTTATATTTACTTTTCTTACCCGTTGACTCCTCAATTCATAGCCCCAGGTATATCATTAACCTTTTTGACGAGGACTACAAAGGCGTGTATGGCTTTTGCACGGAGTTTTGTATTGGAGGCAACGTGAAGTCCTTTTCCAGGAGTTGGTGTGTTGGATGCAAGTGTAGAAGTTTAAGCCTCTCATCAGGAACCATACCATCGAACTCTGACAGTTCTGCTGAATCTGCTTCTAAATCTGAAGACTCAATCCCCACTCCTTTTGACCCCATGACTCTTGATCCTCTGAGAGTGAGTGCATTGTGTGTTGGAATGATTGAGTGTTTTTCCAAAGTTCACAGAATCACCCCCTATATTGTTCACCGTGCCATTAAGCCTCAAAACTTCTCTGTTCCTGTTAATCCCAAAAATGGAAAATGCACCATTGTTCTCTCTGCGCCCGGTCTTGCTCGGATCCAAGAGCACATCTCAGATCCCTACTCCATATATTCCATTACGGCCAAGCACAAACCCAAATCATTATTTGGATATAAATTATACATGGGTCCCGAAGCTCTTAGAGGGCATTTAAACCACGAGGGTGACGCTTACTCACTCGGTCTGACCCTGTTTGGAGTATTCGAGAGTAAGGATCCTTTCGTTGACCATCTAGCTTTAAAAGGGATTACTAATCGTTCAGAATATTTTATAAAGCTTGAGGGTATCGTTGCAGAAGGCAAGGGCCCAAAACTTTGTGAATGCAATTGTTTCAAAACTCTAAAAACCATTGAAGATGGCAAGTTCAAGTCTGTTTATTCCTGTCTGAATGAAATATTCGAAGGATTGACAAAGCTTAACAAGTGATGAACGTATGAGTGTTCATGAAGCCTGTGAGAAAGTTCAATCCATCAAACCTCTTCTTCCAAAGATTGGAGAAGGATGGGAATGTCCATCCATTGACGATATTGTGAAGCCTCAGCTTGCCAAGCATAAAGGTGATTCTGGATGCATTGTTGACGATGTTGAACTTGCAGAAAAAGCTAGTCTTGAATCAGTGTATGACTTATTTGGAGGTGATTTTGATCCTTTGGATATTGTGTACATATTCAGATGAATATTCGGATGAGTACGACTCTGATTAGAGTTTTATCTTATCAATTCAGGACAAGTGAATTACTATTAAAGGCCTTCTATTTAAACTTTAAATTTTAATGGTTTTCTGTGGCAATCATAATCACCCATTTCCGGCAGATTTTAGTTGGTTTATCAAAATGCTTATTTATTTTTGACAATGTAAATATAATATTAATTATTAATATACATTGTAATACAATGATGTAGAGCAATATATCATGATAAGAGATAGAATAACAAAAGGAAGAAAATAATAATAATAATACACCGAATTGAAACGTTGATAACGAGAGAAGAAATAAATATAGCAAAAAAAAGTGAAGTAATTTAATAAAATTAACATAAAATTCAGACATTTAACGTTAATTTCTTATTTTTGCAGGTGGGGAAAACTGAAAAAAAATAGAATGAATGAAAAATTGACGGGCACAGGGGTGTTATTCAGATTAACTCATCAAAAACATCTCTAAACTCTTCAATATCTATCGTATTATCGGCATTTGTGTCAATCAAAAGCCTTGCATCTTCCTTAGAGATGCTCATTTCACAGGCAATACAATCAATGAAGAACTCCATCGACTCCCCACTTAAATATCCCTTTTTATCCCTATCAAACGTGCGAAACAGATGATCTATGTATGAAAATCGACGGTACTCATCTTTTTCACTAAAAATGGCAGCAAATAAACAGATGGCTCCATACATTGTGAGGATTTCTGCTCTACTCCACTTGTTATCTTTGTTAACGTCAAAAAACTTAAGCCACTTAACGAAAATATCCATTGAAAACCCCACATCCAGGGCAGCGAACCTTTCTTTTCCTGCCTTTATAATGGATTCATATTCAACAAGCCCATCTGATGGATTGGCTCCAAAAAAGTCAATTAACTCATTGACAGCTCTAATTATTGTATCTTTTGGTAATAGCGGATGAAATGATTTTACGGCTTCTTCCATTTTAGGTGAAACTTGCGAAAAAAGGTATAATGATGCTCAAAAACAATAAAATTAGATATAATTAAACTAGTTAGGCAATATATTAGAAATAATAATTAAAATTAGTAGATGAATAATTCGTATTGTAATCAAATCCACGAAATGATATGATCTTTCGAAGGGAATGGTGAATATCATAAAGTCATCGATATTCTTATTTTAAATGAGAAATTAAGTTGAGATTTGCTATAATTTTCCCAAAAAATGATTCCAATAGAAATTTAATTCATTTTGTCAGCAAATAGATGCCAAAAGTTATAAGATTCGGATTAATATATAAAAAACCAGCTTTATTGGTTGAATATGATAATGATGCAGGCCGTCGACGGATTCGAAAGATCCCTGTTCATGGTTTTATTGTTACGAAGAAGAATCCTATAGCTATGGACGTATTGTCAGCTAAAGATAATTTGGTAAAACGAAACATTGATTTATTGCATCCGTCTGTCTGTTCGCATGACCAATTACTTGATCTTCTTGGAAGACTTAGGGCAAATTTAACTCATACAATAATTACTCGGAGATCTTCAGAGTTCAAAGAATCTGATCATGATAAGAGTGCTCCTTTAACAAAATTTATTCAACAGCATCGTAAATATCCTCAATCTAGTGCCCCACTCCAAGATAGTAGTTCTCTCTCGAATTTTACCGGTAATGCCGATTCTCGCATTAGTCAGCATGATTCAACTCATCTTAGTGAACTTCCAACTGAATATGCCCGTTCTTCAGAGATATTACGTGAATTAGGCGATTATAGGTATTCTTCGGATCATCCGAAGGATTTCAAAGCAGTAGACGATTCAAAACATTATGAAGACCATGAAGAACTTACGTCAGCAAGCTATAAACGTTCCAGACGTAAAATGAAGATCCCATCGTCCAAATTTGATGATTCACAAGAGTGTAGTCCATCTATTGCTTCCAAATCTCCCAGTTCCGGGTCTTCTTTCTCTCCTTCTTCTCACAATGATGAGACATCACCCCATTCATTATCTCCATACTCTAAATTTGCCTCTGGTGCTTTTTCTCATCTCCGTCGGCAACAAGTTGAAGCTGAATTTGGTGACGCTGAACGTTTGGCGGCCGAATTGATTGACGATAGGGATCATTATGACACATATAAAGAGAAAGATGAGGTCATTATTCCAATTGTCGAGTCTCCTTCTAAAAATAGAACAATAGATGCCCGTGTTGGCAGCCATGGCCTAGATATTGGCGAGTATGGGATGATCGGAAGAAATCAGCGAATGGGTGCCTATGAATCCAGTCCACTGTTTCAGGATGCCAGTGGAGATATGAGTGGTGAGCACGGAGATATGAGTGGAGAGCACGGAGATATGAGTGGTGAGCACGGAGATATGAGTGGTGAGCACGGAGATATGAGTGGAGAGCACGGAGATATGAGTGGAGAGCACGGAGATATGAGTGGAGATTCTTCTGGAATGTCTGCTGGAGTGGATCAAGTCAGATATCATGAGCATTCATCTATCGCAAGTGGAAGCATGGGAGCTGGCTTCACAGATCTTGTTGAGGCCGAGGCTGAGGAAGAAGAAGAAGAGTGGAGCGATGGAGGATTTGAAAAGATGGATAAGTATCATATACAAGTTCATGACCATGTATCAGCTCGTCACCATGTAGACCATCAAAAGCGGGGAGAGAGAAATGGGCATGGTGATGTTGTCGGGACTTATTATAGCCAATACACTCCTGGCACTCCTGGAGAAGGTGTTGCTTCAAATTCTGAACTTTTAGATGAATTAGTTGAGGATGATCTAGCGTTTGAAATGGGAGATTCATTTTAGAATATAAGAATATCGATAAAATATCATAATATTTTTAGTTATTATATACTATTATATACTATTCATCATCTTTGTATTACTATATTGTTTAGAATCTACACTCTACCCTCTTTTGAATAACACAAATCTGGCATTTTGTAAATAGAATCCGTTTTACTTTCATAGGTTGCTCTCACCTGATTTATGAATAATCATTATGCATTCCAATTGTTGGATAAGATCTCATTTGAGACATTATCATCATATATCATATTTATCGATTGGTCAAGCATTGATCTATAAATATCATCCTTCTCAATAAGTAAAGCTATAAATATAGGAAAGTACGTAATATATACATTAACCCCGATGGAAATGGCCACGATCTCGTTCCAACCTCTGGAAGTGCCATTGCCTCCCGTTATGATCTCAGGATGCCTACTGATTATGATACTCTTCTCTCTGGAAGCACAGATGCTATTGGATTTGGTGCCATGGATGCCAAGTACGCTAGTGTTACCGACTTCTCCAACCCAGCCACTGACGCTGATTATAAATATAATACAATTCAAATGCACGGTGAATTCAGTCCCACCCATGAGGATCAACCCATATTCTTCTTTGGAGAAAGACCAGGTGCTTTTGATAACTATGATAGGTGGGGTCTTGAGGCTCAAGACTTGAGCATTGGAACGATCTTCAATGTGAATCCAAATTATCTTGTACACAATGGGGACAGACTTTGGAATAACACTGTTGACGTGTAAGAATAAATCGATTTAAATGAGCTTTCACTGAACTTCAGTGAATAATGACTGAAGTCTTCAAGTTGAAATCATTTCACATATGATTTCTGCACGAAATGACATTAAAATGTTGCCAAAACACCAATAAAGTTTATTGGCGCCCAATTTCGAAATTGGTGACCAATTTCATTAATCGGCCAGCAATTTCATAATAGGGTCGTGGTGTCTTTATTTTATGTTGTTCAAATAAATTTTTACACTTATTTAATTATCTATATTTTATATTATATTTCACATCTGGGATTCCTCATTAGATCCAGCTTCGCCAAATACTTGGAGAAACAGTAACCATATCCTTTCGCCAATGCTGCGCCAAGGCGAGCAAGTCTCCAGAATGAGGTTTGGAAGAGGGATTTTTCAGAAACCGTGCTATCTTCACTGGAAGTGTCTCCGGAAAATGAATCCACTTCACTTGTTGCAGTCACGTCTCTTCTGCGAAATTCTTTCAACAGGTCTGATAATCCTTGACCAATGGCTCCATGGGTTGAGATAGCAACCGGAATTACTCCGAAGTATTGTATAGCTACGCTCCTCCTCATAGAGTCAATTGATTCAAGGGTCACCGAGTCTGCCTGGTCGTCGTTCTGCCCTTCACTTATTTGTTGGGCTTGTGGTTCACTTTCTCCCTGATGAGATATATCACTCTCATCATTTTGATCCCTTTGACCAGGATCGGTGGCAGAAGTGGTCACTGAAGCGACTTCAGTAATGTTCGGATTTGGCAGAATAAT
>BQXS01011230.1:0-10270 GCA_024181965.1 Aduncisulcus paluster
GCTGAAACTTGCGTGAAAGTTGAGTTATATGTGTATATAATAAGATACATTGTTCCAACGGTGTCAGAGTCGGTGTCAGAGTCGGTGTCAGAATCGTCAGCAACAAATTTAAGCTGATACGAAAGCCATGAAGCGAATTGAAAGATACCAAATTCATCAGCAGATCTTACCATTATAATCGGTAAACCAGGAACCATCAGAGTCCCGCACGAATAAGTATAACAGTTCTCAACGTCCACCCAGACAGCTCCAACAGGCAATAGAGAAGACATCGTTGATGTTGTATTTGAGGAAGAGGAATCAGTATTTTTAGAATCAGAATCGGAACCAACGTATTCAGCTTTGACCACTGAAATGGCGGTATACGTTGGGATAAAAACGACGTTATAGAGTGTATCAAGAGATCCATATGGAGGTTGAATATCAGAAACAATCATGGCTTCTCCAATCTTTTCGAATTCATGGGATTTTGTCAATATTCTTACTGTTGATCCCTTACCAGCACTAATATATAGAGATTTATCCTTATCAATCGAATGACCAATGATATCCAATTGTGAATATGGATCCAACGTTATTTGGTCGTATTTGTCGTCAAAATCAAGAGTAATTTTGGCACTAGATGAAGGTAAGGATAATATTTTCCAACTATCATCCGAATAGTTTGGTAAAGAACACCTTCGTATTGTCAGATCAAACGATTGTCGATAATACTCATCACAAATACATCTATTGGTGGATTCATCGCATACACCGTGCCCACAATTATCAATTGAACACTCATTTTCTGCATTAATTACGACTTTTGAGGAAGTCAGTGAGGAACCAATGCGAGTCGGTTCGAAATGCATCTTAAAGGCATCATGAGACGAAGATCCGACACCGATTACGACTTCATCCATGAGAATAATCTTGACCGTTACAATCTTGAACGAATTTTCATCTTCACGAAATGATATATAACCAAAGTCAGCATTATCAATGTCATAAGTTGATGAGGAGGAACTAAAAATAGCATCAGTGACAACATGGACACTGATTTCTGTTATTCCAGAGATTCCAACAGTAATACAAGGTGAGGATTGTGATTCGTATTGAAGACCAATGAAAGAACTTGAATAAGGACCCAAAAATGGATTAAACAACTGTTGTGTGATGAAAAAATTGTCAGGAACAGCATCATTAAGTGGAGCTTCAATCCGAACCTCAATAACATTTCTATTTTTAGAACCATTCTGATATATGAAACCGAATCCATCGATCAGCGTAGGATCAGTCTCATTGAAATACACTTTAACGTATCCGAATTGGAGATAAGGATCTTCCTGGAGTATATTGAACATGCCTGTGAAACCATGTGGATAATTTAAGATGTGAGCACATGAATACGAAGTTGAAGGGAAATTTGGGTCAAGATATTCAGAATAACACTCAATAACATCATCATCAGAATCATCAGAATCACCGTAGTCTAAAATTAGATCAAATGAGGATCGATTAAATGAATCTAAAAATAGATCACTGTGCCAGGATGTGAAAGGAACTCTAAATAGATCAATACCATGCATCGATATTGTGAAAGCTCCAGAAAGAGACGAAGAGGAGGAACTTGAATTCTCATAGATATCAGTGTCAAGATGAACAAGACCTCGAATAGCTCTCACACCGTTTCCACATCCCTGAATAGAAACCTTTTTATCAGATTTGAGCATTATACTTGTCACATTGATCGAATCGCCTTCGAGACCAATACAGGCACCATATAAAATATGTTTAAAATCTGAGGATGAAGAAGAACTATTATTAGAACTGCAATCGGTGTTGTAAAATACACTAATTTCTCCAGTAGATTTCAATTTGAAAACCAGGGGCATTGTTTCGAGTTGTGAAGAAGAAACCTCTCGTAATATACTAATCCACAGGGTATCCGAGATCATTTGGTTATTGTCAGACTCAAAAAAGTAATCAACATAAAAATCAGAATTAATTCCTCCAAATTCATCACAATTGAATAGAATATCACTTATATCAGCACTATAAAAGGGAGATGCCTCTGAGAATGTTCCTAAAATAGAATATGAGATATAATCTTCCCCAGAATTAGATAATATCACACCAAATTGAATCATATTATTGCTATAAGATCTACACTCAACTCGGATGCTATCAACATTAAGAAGGGAAAAGGATACGTCTTGGACTTCTGATTCTGAAGTATCAACCGACCAAATAGTCATTTGAAGATTATCCTCAGAAATCCCAAGAATTTCTGTTGTGGCATAAGAATAGTAGAGTTCATCAATATTTATATCAGAATATGCTTCTGAAGATTCTATAAATAGTACAATAGCATCGATATTTGGATCGGTGCTGGTGTCAGGATCTGTGTCAACCAGTGCACTAAAAATAGACTTAGTAGAATCGATATTAATAGAATTGCTAAATTTAGGCTCAGGTGGAAGTATTTTTGTATTCCAATTTTGTGCATTTATCTCCGACACAGTCATATTCGTAAATAAAAGTTGACCTAAAGCGTGTTCAGGAATAAAATGAACAAAACTCATATCTGTAATATTGTCAACCGTTGTTATCGTGGAAGAGGAAGAGGAAGAAGAAGAGGAAGAGGTAGAAGATATTTCAGTTTCTTCGTAAAGGAAAGAAACTAAAGCTGGATATTCCTCTGTTCCATTCATAGCCACAGTCAACACAGTATTATAAACAATAATTCCAGAAACAATAGTGTCAGATTTTATGAATATTAGCTGAATTGAAAGATAGGGATACTCACCGAGAACAATATCAAAAGATGACGCGGAAATATCAGCAATCTCATCGGTACCAAGATCTAATATTAGATCATTGATACTGATTTCTATATATATCCTGAGTGAGAAAGATTCTTTGGTGAACATATCAATGACAAACACGCCAAATGCAGTATTATTTGAGTCAGAAGAAGAAGAAGAAGAAGAAGAAGAAGAAGAAGAAGAAGAAGAGGAAGAAGAAGAGGAAGAAGAGGAAGAAGAGTCATTTGAATTCAAGGTAAAATAAGCTCGTATTTTGTGAATGAATACAATGTCTTTTGTGGAACCATCGCTCGTTCTCAATGGAATTGGTGATGTCAACGTAATCAAACTGCCTCTAATTATAGATTCAGCAAGAGCAATTGGTTCAAAAATAGATTTCCAATACATATTAGCTTGATCTGAATAAGCAGAAGACGAGGAATCTGCACTGGAATCAATAGAACTATAAATATAATCAGGATGAATTGGGGAAGTGAACCTTGTGTCAATACGCTGAAAATATAGTTCACACGGGTTCAGACCTTCACAGTATTTAATGGAAGAATCAGTAAAAGGCAGGTTCTCAGCACGGATGGTTACAGAAACATCAGTATCGTTATAATAATGGAATACATAGACATCAAGGAATGTACTGACGATAAAACCAGCCATTTTAGTCCCATTTTCGAAGGCTGCCATCCCGATGGGGTTGATTTCAGCTGAATCATCATAACTGAGATATACAACAGTATTGGACTCACTGCAAGAAACTCCTGAGAGTGTTATATTGTATATATTGGTCAACATTAAATCCGTGAACGCAAATTTAAGGATTTTGTCGGCCTCATTACATTCACAATACGCGTGGGAGGTCGTGTAACCGGAAACCATCCCCAATGAATAAATAAATGGGAAATTGATGAGTTCTGCTGTATTGTAAGGTCCATAGATGAAATTGGTGAATATTTCATCCGGAACATCGGTCAGAGATAACGTATTAGTGGCACCAAGGATAAAAACTTTGGTATATTCGCTAAAATTGGGGAATTTTACATAAACTATATTAGGTGCATCAATTTGGACATTTTTATCAGCGATTTCATCATTATAAAGCTCAGAATAGATGCGAACAGTATCATCATCACCTAAATACAACCATACATCTTCTGTAGATGTAGTAGATAAAATACTAATATCAGAGCTATTCGAAACATGGATAACGCGTCCGGCCATGTCCGAAATTGTTTGTTTTCCGGACAATTTATAAAATCCACTACCAGAATAACAACCATCAATAATAAAACAAATAACCAGGAAAAAAGAAATTAATATGTTTGAAAAAACCATTCTATGGAATAAACAAATACAAAAACAGTTGGTTGCTATACAATATAGGTGTTTTGAAATAATGATTGACACAAGCAGTAAAAATAAGTTATTCCCTATTTTTCATACAGCTGCTTTGCTTAATTAATAATTATTATGTTAATATTAAACTTCATTGCTTAATAATGGGAGTTTTTGGAAGGGAGATAATTGGGCAATTCTATTGGAAGAGAAATGTATAGATTTTATGATTAAACTGATTATATTGATGTTGTAGTTATTTTTTGTCGGGTTTAATCGGAAGATCCATTTAAATAAAGGCAGATAAGAGTTTTCGAAAATAATACCAATTCCAATAGTATTATATTAAAATTATAGGAAGAAACAACTCAAATTATGAAAGTTAATTTCAGATCATATTATAAATTTCACAATAAATTTATATTTTGACTTCAAAATGAAAAACATTCATTGTAATGTTTTGGAAAGCATAGGGTTTTTGTTTTGGTTAAATTGTTTCAAGGTATGTTTCGTTTAAATGTAAAATGTGATTGAATATGTTTTTATTTCCGTTATTTCATATGACATGACTGATTTTCCTATTAACAGTTAGTCCTATTAACACGATTTTTTATCGATTAAATAATATTATAAATATAATAATATTAAAGTATGCACCAGTCTAAACATTCCGAGACCGGATTCAAAGAACTATATGTTCAAAAAGTATCTACAGGGCGAATTAAATTGGATCCATTAACTTTGACTTCATATTCAGATATAAAAGAACTTTGTATTCTTGGAAAAGGTGGATTTGGTCAAGTCGAACTTGTAAGTATAGAAGGGATTTCTGAGCCTTGTGTTCTCAAAAAAATGCTTAAAGTTGGTGATAAAAAGGTTATTAAGAACTGTAAAAGGGAATTTATTACTCAAATTAGACTATTTAAGAATCCAAAATGCTCAAATCGTATCCCACGTCCTTTATTCATCCTTGATCTTCTCGATACTGCTTTTTTGGGTCTTTATGGATTCATCATGGAGTTTTGTATTGGAGGCAGTGTGAAAGATTTTGCCAGGAGTTGGGCTCTGATTGGAGATGATTCGTTTTTTGAAGAATACTCAGATACTGATTGTTCTTTTTTTAGCTTTGATCCGATATCTCTTGATCCTCTGAGAATTGCAGCCCTTTGTGTTGGAATGATTGAATGTCTTGATGATGTATTCACAGCTAAGCCAAAACTCATTCATCGAGATATTAAACCTGACAACTTCCTTGTTCGTGTTGATCGAGATTCAAAGAGATGCACTGTTGTCCTTGCTGATCTTGGATTATCTCACATTAAAGAATCTGTATACAGTTCAGTTTCTTCTCAAAGCTTTTCTTCAAATTCTTCCTCTTCTATTGATAAAAAAGAATCGAATCAGAATTCCATCTGTGGAACAATAGTATATAATTCATATGAAGCTCTTCAAGGGAGTCAAACTCAAATGAGTGATGCTTACTCACTCGGGATGACAATTTATTGTTTATTTGGATGGTGTAATCCTTTTGAGAAATGTCGATCACTTCAAGATCCTGACTTATCACCTGTTAAGTATGTAATACGTTTGAGGAAAATTTTGGCATCTGGAATTGAATTTCCCAAAATCTCTGACCTTCATCTGTTCAAATCCCTCAGAACCATTGAAGGTGGTAAGTTCACACCCATTTACAAGTGTTTGAATGAAGTATATGAAGGTTTGACTGAGTTTAATGTTGAAGAGCGTATGAGTGTCCATAAAGCATGTGAAAAAGTACAATCCATCAAGCATTTGTTACCAAGGATTGGAGAAGGGTGGAAATGTCCAACCATCGATGAAATTATTGAAACCAAATTGAAAAGCAAAACAATCCCAAAGTATGGTGAATCACATGAAATGAGAGATGTAGGATATTGTTATTATTATTGTTCCTCAAAAGCTCCATCCTCTTCAATCTCTTCAAGTTATTCGATCTCTTCAAAAATTGAGAAAGATCATTCGGATGATTCGATTTCTAAGTCTTTTTCTTGTTCAGGTGATCAGGTGATATCTGGATCAAAACATGACCAATCTGTTTCTCAAGATGAATTGGCTGGCTATGATCTCCTAAAAATGGTTGATTCAATCGAAAATGAAATTGAAGAAATTCAGAAAAGGGCACAAGAATCATCCCCTATTGTTATGTTTGTTTCTGGAAGAAAATCATTATTATATCGGAAATATAAAGAAATTATTTTAGCCTTTTTTCAAGATTGTTTGTATTCGCGAACTACGATAAAAGAACAAAAAACGGAAATTATATTGTGCTGCAAATTTCTTAATATTTTGACGATTCATGTAAATATATTTTCTCCGACTCACAAAATCTTTCTCCCTATTCCTGATCTGAATGATCTCATTGGCACTTTCATTGATCATCTATCAAGATGCGAGGAAGTGTTGGAAGGAGATGTTAATGAAGAGTATTGTAGCATTTGTGCAAATTATACTTTCAAAGTTAAAGATAAAAGGGATTTTTTCTTTGATAAATCAAATCTTATATTAATTCACATTCTTGAAAGAAAGAAGAAAACAAGCACAAAGAATATGTTCGAAATTGTTCCTATTTTACGAAAATTGTTGACGGTTCTTATGAATTTTTCCCTTTCTTGTTCAACTAAGCATAGGATTTCCATCATTAACGTTTTTATCAAACCATATTTCAGTTCAAAGTTAATTATCTGTGCTGATAGCAAATGCTATGGTTTAATTATGCGAATTATGGCATTTTCTACATGGTCATCCGAAGAAAAAGCACCCATCAAATCCCTTTGTTCTGAAGCCTGGCCTCTCTTCCACCCTGTTCTTGATGTTGTTAAAAGAGAATTTGTTGGTGATAAGATTGTTGAGGATGGTCATGAATTGGTGATTTTCTTCATTTCCAATTTATGTTATGATCCATCACATATTCATGAAATTTACGACAATATAAAAGATCTTCTTGATGGTTGGTTTGAAGCCATCAAGAAAAAAGAGCATAAGGAAGGAATCAGATTCTGGTCTCGATTAATTTATATATTATCAAAACAACCATCGATAATCCCTCATGTGTCTAAATATGACCATGAAATGATATGGTGCAGAAGACACGGTGCAACAACCTCTGATTATAACCTATATATCAAAAATTATTCACATTGTAATATCTGTTGAGATTTTTAATCACAAGAATGTACTTTCACAAGCTTGGAAAGGAGATTTTGTTTGGGGATGGATTATTTGTCTCCTCTCTGATTGATGCTTACGATTCTGATAACTTTTAGAAATTCCCATAAATAAGAGAATATGGATGTTACACAGAAAATGATTTCTGGATAACTTAAATAAACTTGACATCAACTTGATGATTAAGAGAGAAGCCTCTTGAGATCCTTGAGAGACATCCAATTCATAGAAGTTGAGATGTCATTGTGACCGCAGTAAATTTCGGAGAACCAATAATTTATTGATCTTACACCACACGTCAACAATATAACTGTGTGGACTGTAAACTAAGTGAGAGGAAAATTCCAGTCTTGGGCAGAAAAACAAGGTTATCAAGAAGTTTTATTTCAGTTGCCACCGATTTAGTGGAGATCCACAATAATGGCCAGATCGTCAACCGAGCTTGGAGGCAACAAAGATAAAGCGTTGTAAGATATATTTTGTTGTGTCTTCAAAGAAACTAACGAAAAGTCAAAACGAAATATAAAACTTACACCACTACAATAGTAGAAACACTCATAATTATAAACTCTTATCCCAACCAGATTCATGCTTCATCGATTTTAGACTGGACAAACCAGACCGAGAACTAGATAATAAAGACAAAGATTCTTTTGTATCTCCTTCGATTATGTCACCAACATCTCCATTCTTGGCAACAAAAGTTTTCACAATTTCATCAATGGTTGGACATTTCCACCCTTCTCCAATCTTCGGTAACAAATGCTTGATGGATTGTACTTTTTCACATGCTTTATGGACACTCATACGCTCTTCAACATCAAACTCAGTCAAACCTTCATATACTTCATTCAAACACTCGTAAACGGGTGTGAACTTACCACTTTCAATGGTTCTGAGGGATTTAAACGGAGGAAGGTCGGAGATTTTTGGTATCTCATCATTTTTCATCAATGATTTAATTTCCCTCACCATTAAACCCACATTATCAATTCCTTTCTTCATGACAGGGAGTCCGATGAAGGGTTGTTGACACAAAAATAATGATAATATTGACATTCCCAATGAATGTGCATCACTAAGTTGAGAATGAATACCAGTTGACAATGCCTCATAGGAATTGTAGACAAATGTTCCACATAGCGTTTTTCTTTCTTCTTCTTCCCGCTCTCCTCTACCAGCTTTGATACGAATCTTTTGTGACAATGACGAAGTTGATATAGATTCTTGAATCTGAGCAAGTCCCAGATCAGCCAGAACAATGAAGCATTCACCATCTTTTGGATCTACTCGGACCAAAAAGTTGTCAGGCTTGACATCACGATGAACAAGATGTTTCCTTGCCTTGAATACATTAGCAAGACATTCTATCATTCCAACACACAAAGCAGATGTTTTGACAGGATTCATTCTCATGGGATCAATCGATATTATATCATCCTCATCATCGGCCACAGAATCATCCGTACTATCATCATCGCTTGAATCGATCAATTCAGAATCATACTTACCATCGACACACCAAGTATTTGCAAATGAGTTCACACTGCCACCAAAACAAAATTCCATTATGAACCCCAAAATTCCCTTGAAATCAGCATTGAGAAGATCAAGAATATACAAAGGCCGTGGAATACGGTGGCAACATTTACCATCTATAAACAACTTGAGTTGAACTTTAAACTCTTTACGACAACTTTTCACAACCTTTTCATCAGCGACTTTTAACATCTTCTTCAGTACACATGGGAAAGGAACGTCTTCAACCTTCACAATCTGCACTTCACCAAACCCACCCCTTCCAATCGTGCACAATGGAGTGATGGAAGAGGCAGAAGTTAGCGTCATAGATTCAACTATTGGCACATGACGAGTAAAAGCTGAACCAGAAAACGTAGGATCGGAAGAATAGGAATATTCCAGTATGTCAATATCTTTCCTCTCATCAATCCCTCCTGGAACTATCGAAGGAGTAGGAAAATCCGGGATAGTTTTTTTATGACAACCACCACAACACTTACAAAAGATTATGATACCTCCTACAATCAATCCAGCGCCACCAGCAGACACAGCGATGATCAACCATAATTTTGATGGAGGATCATCATAAGATATTGGAATCAAAGTTGTACAATCATCTCCTTTGTATATACTACGACACAAACACTCAACATATGATGCTCCAACTTCAAGCACAGCCATTCGATATGGATCATTCTCACATACAGAACAACGAGATATGTTGGATAATGATGTTGACGATTTTAAACCAATTTCAACAGAATCATCAGAAAGAGTAGGTTGGGAAGATGAAAACTTAGAAGATGATGAAGAAGAAATGAAAGTACATTCTCCATTTTCATTAGCTGCATATCCAATATCACACGCTTTCACACATGACCCAGTGGTTTTGTCAAGGTAGTACCCATTCCAGCATTCGACAACCCAACGATCGGGATACACTTCACGACACACTTGGAAAGAAGAAGAAGACACGGACGCGGAACAATGGCATGTTTGGTCAGAATATGTCACGGATGACAAGTTCGTGAATTTGGTCTGGAGAGCACTCACAACATTGTCAATGTTACAAATAGAATTACCACTGATGTCAAGGGTTGTGAGAGTATCCGCGGGGAATAGATCAGAGGTGATGAGAACTGACACGTCCGAGATGGAGTTATTGGAGAGATCAAGGGATGTCAGCTTGAATGGTTGTGTGGCAGAGTCTCCATCGGCAATCGGGGTCAGGTCGAGGACATCACTCACAGCACTCAAGTTACATCCACTCGCAGATAAAGTCGTGAGACCGGAATCAACGGAACCATACGAATTCGAATATGTCACGGCCTTCGCCAGGATCTGGATAACCAGCCTATCGTACTCGGAGTTGGAATTGGTATCGCCACTCAAGTCATACCCATCAACAGTCA
>BQXS01011236.1:0-10459 GCA_024181965.1 Aduncisulcus paluster
ACTCACAAGAACATTACTCCTCAGAGCATTGAGGAGTTGAAGGTTAACGTCTTCAAGCCTGAACTGGTTGCTGAGCGTATTGCTGCCCAGATGCCTGGTCCTGACAGACGTGCTTTGTATGAATCTGGTGCCTCCGCTGGAGCTGGATTCATGGGAGCCATGGGTATGGGCGGTGGAATGATGGGAAGTATGATGGAAATGGCCAAGAAAGCCGTGGAACAAGAGTACGCCAATGCTGGACTCACTGTGAACAAGGACAAGGTCCAGGACATGAGCGCCCAGGGTGCTGCCATGGGTGGAATGGCCCAAGGAATGATGGGCGGTGTCATGGGTATGGGTGGCATGGGTGGAATGCCTGGAATGGGTGGAATGCCCGGAATGCCCGGAATGGGCGGAATGCCCGGAATGGGCGGAATGATGGGCATGGGTGGAATGCCTGGAATGTGTGGAATGGGTCAGCAACCTCAACAACAACAACAAGGTGGTATGATGGGAGGTATGATGGGAGGTATGATGGGAGGTATGATGGGCGGAATGGGATTCTAAATAGAACCTTAAATAGTTCCTTGAAAAACAAAATTCGATTTCTTATGTTTATTTAACTGTTTCTCGCCAGGCTATTACGCTTTATTTGTGCTATTTAACATGTAAAAGTAAAAGGGATTTGTATATATCCGAAAATCAAGACCCCATGACCAAAGAAACAATAAAAGCCCTCTCTAAGAGCTTGAACCGAAGACACAATGATTATGCCATAATCATTATGGGGCTGATACTGGATAGGACCACTCGGAGTCTCGAGCAGATGGAGAGTCAAGAACCAGTTCGGCGTACTCCCACAGACCGAAGTCCTGGGATCGTCATAAAATGACATAATCATAAATTGTATATTATCCTTACGCTTTTTGTCTAAAATAATAATTATGAAATTATTATTAAAAAAAAAATCTCAAAGGGATACAGTCAGATCTATAAAAATAACAGTATTTATAATATACAGATCAATCTGAGCCAAAGAACACCTTGATCACTCGTTTTTTGGAACCATTCGGGTGGTTCTGGAAGGGAGGTATGAGTGTGGATTGTCGCGAAGAGTAGCAACTTTGCTAGGGTTCCGGATCTCGATCTGAGGACAGCTTTGATTATGTTTCTTAGTGAAGGAAACATGGGAGAGCACCAAGATTTGACAAGACCATTATAAAATGCAACCCCCCATTGGCACTATCTCGACGAGGATCTTGGCCAAAAATCAGAACCTTCACATGTTTTGGACCAGCCGGAAGAAATTTAAATGCATTGAAGACCAAATCTGACCGAGGGAAATATGATTTCGGAGCGGAAGGACCAAGAAAGTCAATAAGAGATTTTGAACTCTTAGATGGTAAGAGAAATTCATCTAAATATTTCCTTCATATCAATCAGAAAGTTCATATTCACTTTCTTTTAATGCCATAGATGGCAACTCGGCGAAAAAAAAAATAAAAACGATACCAAGTCGAATAAGCAACATTTCTGAATTTGGAAATAACCTATCATCCCTAAAACTTCAAATGATAACTTAAAAATATTTATATATTTGAAATAACCAGTTGATGTGGTATTTTCGCAAATTTTCAATTTGGAGAGCATTTGTGTATAGTATTATGGAGGATGGACTAATAGAACGGTTTGATAAGCTAAAAGCTGAAAATGAGTTGTTGGAGAAACAGATCCGCGATTCTCTTCGATCCTTACATAAAACAACCGATGAATTGCTTTCACAGGCAACCCCTGAAGTAATTAGTGGAATTAGTGGATCAATTGATTCTTCTCCTAGACCTGGTGATGCTTTAGGAGTGTCGACTGCCTCTCAAAGTCATATTGATAGTACAATTTCGGATTCAATCGCTATTACATCAAAATCGCTGACTCAAGTATATGAAAACCCCATGCTTTCCCTTGTATTCGATCCTTCTTTACTCTCAAAAATGTATTCCCTTCAGCAACGTGTTTTTAGAGGGCTATCGTTTGCCGATGAGCAAGCGGCGAGGCATAACAGGAATCTTCTTGCCTGTCATACTGCCCATTCAAATATTCTAGCAATGCTTCAAGCCATGGATGACGAAGGAGTTGCCATGCTTGAAGAAGAAGTTGCCAAGAGATCGAGTGAGATTGAGAAACTTGAATCATCAATTACATCTCTGAAGATATCGAATAAGGATTTTTCTACTGCCATTTCAGCTCTTAGGGAAGAGGAGACCAAACAGTGTCTTCGTCTGGCTGCTCTAAGAGAGAGATTGGGGACTGTTATTATGAGTGTCAGTGATTCCGAGGCTGAAACGAGTCTTCGGGAAAATATTCAACAGGAAATCGAAAGAATTGGAGCTGAATGCAAGGCCATTGATGACGAAAATAAGGAACTTAAAATGGCACTTCACAAAACACAAAAAGAGCTTCAAGATGTTATAATTTCTTTGCAAAAACAAGATGAAGCGCTTAGAATTGGGGAAGAGAAATAGAAGTTGTAAATTTTATTATTTAATAAATTGTTTGTTTCTAGATTCTGTCTATTCTGAAATTCCTTTTATATATTCCTGTGCTGATGGATGACAATCAATAAATTGTTTAGTAATAGCGATACAACAGCAATGCTTAACATCAACAGCCTGTGAGAGAATGAAAGAAGGAGTAAGGGAGGGATAGGCTATTAGTGGAATCTTTAGTGCTTCAGAAAGTGGGGATAAGTGTTCTGTCAACCATATTGGACGAACATCATTTGCATAAACTATTGCTTGAATTTGAATGTGATCTGCAGATTCACTTTTTTTAGATATTTGTTTAACTTTAGATAATATTGATACTTGCCGCTCTAAAATACGAGTGATCTTATTTATCCCAATTAATATAGATTTATCAAGAATAGAACGTTGTATATCTTTTTCAATTTCTTTTAATGACCGTGTTGGAACGACTCCACGGGTCAAAAAAGCTTTAGGTTTCTTTTTCACAACTCTAGTCCCTCTCTTTGGCCTTGGAACCTTTTTATATTCATTTTTAATATATAATATGAGCTTTTCGATGTTTTTCATCTATCCAATGCAAGCAAAACTCTCACAATAGCCTTCTGCGAAAAATTTCCGTTCTAAATGGAAAAGACCATAATTGCCAAATAAATTATAATAAATCAAGATAAATGACATTAATTATCATTTAATTGAAATAAATTCGCCAAAATAAAGTCATCCGGCAAAATTCGACTTTTTTGGCCAAATCAAAATGTAATTTATCCATTTAATTCATTATTTCATCCAATCTATAAATTTTATGTTCTCTCAGAGTTAAGATAGATTAATTATTCCTATGTATGGAAAGAATCTAAATTAGTCATCATTTTCAAAATTATCCTCGGAATAAAAAATAATCCTTGCTTATATAATGTCATCTTGTGTATTTTTCTTCTCCTTTCCCGCCAAGAGTCAATCCGATTGAACATAAAATACACACAGTTCATTTTGGTGAGATATATTGTGTATTACTGGTTTCATATTGGATATTGGATAAAATATGTTTGCTTCTGGAAAAGGAAAAATTCCTGAGAGAGTGAATTGTGAGAGACAGTTCAGGCAGCTGGAAAAGCTCATTTTTGGACCTTTCGTTCATATTCCATGCGAAAATAAGTATATGCTGCCATACCATTATCTGAAAATGTTTATTGGTATCTTTATTTTGGTCCCTATTCGCTTCATCCTAGCCATGTTTTTTCTCTTCATAGCGTATGTTACAGTTCGTATTATGTTCTCTGGAGCTCAGCTTACCTCACATGGAACTCTCCATCCGGGTAGTAAGCGTGATCGTATTACTCGAGGCATGTTAAAAGGAATGGCAAGGTGTATTTTGTTTGTTTCTGGACATCACTACATTCATACGACAGGTTTTGAGAATGTAAACACATCATCATGCAAAATTGCTGTCATTGCTCCTCATACTTCCTGGTCTGATATCCTCCTCCTCCTGTCATTCGGATTTTCTTCATTCGTTGCCAAATCTGAGTTAAAAAAGGTTCCCCTTGTGGGATATATTGCCAGAGGTGCCGGTGCTCTATTTGTTGAGCGTTCTTGCGTTGATAGCCGGACATTTGTGAGGGAATCTATCACGAAGCGTGCCACCACTCCCGATGGAGTTCCCATGTGTTTGTTTGTCGATGTTAAAAGGAATGGCAAGGTGTATTTTGTTTGTTTCTGGACATCACTACATTCATACGACAGGTTTTGAGAATGTAAACACATCATCATGCAAAATTGCTGTCATTGCTCCTCATACTTCCTGGTCTGATATCCTCCTCCTCCTGTCATTCGGATTTTCTTCATTCGTTGCCAAATCTGAGTTAAAAAAGGTTCCCCTTGTGGGATATATTGCCAGAGGTGCCGGTGCTCTATTTGTTGAGCGTTCTTGCGTTGATAGCCGGACATTTGTGAGGGAATCTATCACGAAGCGTGCCACCACTCCCGATGGAGTTCCCATGTGTTTGTTTGTCGAAGGAACCACCACAAATGCCTCCATGCTCCTCCAATATCGGGCCGGAGTGTTCAGAGCCGGTGTTTCCGTGCAACCAATCATTGTGAAGTACCCTTATGTTTTTGATAACCCAGCCTGGGACACTAATGGGTCTATTCCGAATATTATTCACGTTCTTTCACAGTTACATAATCGAGCTGAGATCCATTTCCTCCCTGTTCATGATCCAACCGATGCCGAGCTGAAAGATCCCATTTCCTTTGCCGAGCATGTTCGTGTGGAGATGTCCTCATATTCTTCCATTCCCCATTCGTATTTAACTCAAAAGCACAAGCTTATCTATCAAGATTACGTCTATGGACTCCTGACATGGGATGAGATGATGGAAAAGATCGAAGAGAAGTGTGGACAGTCAGTTCGTGATCTCCTTCGGCTCGGATGCAAAGATTTGGGCATGACCGAAGCTCAGATTATCAAGAAACAGGAAGAATTCGACATTGTGATATCTGGACAAGGAGAAGGCATCTTCATGAACAAGAAGGAACGTAAAAAGATGCAGAAGAAAGAGAAGAGGCAGCAGAAGAAAAGGAAGAAGTCCAAATCTGATCAGAGCAGTCACAAAGACCATAGTGAAAACCCTTCAAGTGATGAAAAACAAGCTCTTCTCTCTGATGAGTCAAAGTGGAAATCCCTGGATGCGGATGCCCTCCAAGCCCTCTCTCTCGAACTAGACGCAGAGCCAAAATGAGCAATCATAGTTCTATATATTCTATACTATGATTATTATTATAATATCATGTCTTTTATCGAATCATTTCTTGTTCCATTTTGATCTCTTTCTTCTGCTTTCATTTCCGTCTTTTTTCTATAATTTATGGCTAGTTTTCGTCTTTAGTCTTACGAATGTCAATTCTTAACTGCCATATATCTATCTATCATAATATCTAATATGAACTGAATGAGAGAGTTCACTTTTTTATTATTATTTCAGGATTCTCCTCCAGTTTCTCATTTTCTATTTTTATAATTTCTCTCTTTTTATTCAATCATTTCTTGTTAATATCGGTTATATATTATTAATTTCAGTAATATAATATCGGTATTCACAGATATTTTAGTTATGATTGGTTTATTTCTTATGATCCCTCCCTTAAATATTCACATTTTCAATAATTAATTATTGTCACAAAATATGAAATAATTATTATGTTTAGCTATCTTGATTCCGTCGTTTATCCTTGTATTTTAAAACCTTTTTGTATCGAGATAAAACCCCTATTCCGTTTGCTTATTGCCAAAACCTGCAATCTCCTTGGTTTTCATGAACAGTTGTGTTCATGATTCACTGTATTATTCAGCCTTCATTTAATCCATGAAATTCTGAGATATAATACTCGATTTCAAACGGTCGTAAATAAAAGTCTAAAAAGGTACTACCTCATTTTTGGTTCTAAGCTTTTGTTTCATGGGCTTGGAAATCTGTAACGGAACCATAAAAAATGGTGACAAAGGTTGAAAGTCGATGATGTTAAATGAACAGGGAAAATATCAAATATTATGAGATTCATACAAGATAAATGAGAAAACAAAGAGAATCAAACAATAATGTCAGGAGTTATCAACAATTTCAAAAATTTAATAAAAGATGTGAATTTTTAAGATAAATGAAAGAACCGACAAAATAGGACAATCAAACTCTCAACTTGAAAGAAGCGAATAGAGAAGATCGAATTCGAAATTTATAAACATTTGAAGATGATTGAATACTAAATCTATTTTCGGAAAGGAAAAGGATACGAAGGCTTCGGAGGATGTTTTGCATGTGATGCATTTCGACGTTTGATAATGCCTGACACCTTGGACCTTGTATTCTTTCGCCTTCTGCTCCTAGATATAGGTTCAGATAGGGAATAACTCGCTCTTTTCCTCTCCTTTGCTTCCTTCTCAAGCTCTTTTCGTGTTGATTCCGCACTAAGTTTCCATATTTTTGAAGCCATCGCATCAACAGCACTTTCAAGCAAGAAACTGGCATCTTGTATGGTTCTCACAGGGAATTTGCTGCTCGTATTGACCAAGCCTGAAGAACTAATTGGTTGTTCAAGGGCAACATCTTGAGGTTCGTCGAGCTTTGGGATGAATTCAGATTCTCGCTCCCTCTGTTTCTCTTCTTCTCGAATTCTGGATATCATTTTTTCTTCTTGTCGCCTCTTCTCCTCTTCTTGTCTAATCCTATATATCAAATCTTCCTCTTTTTTCATTTCTTCCATTCTCCTTTTCCTCTCTTCTTCCTCTCTCTTATGCTTTGCTTCTTGCTCTCTTCTTCTTTTTGCATCCTCCTCTTGCCATTTCTCAGCTTCTGCCATCCGTTTCTTTGCTTCCTCTTCTCTCCTTCTTCTCTCCTCTTCATCTCTCTTTCTCGCTTCCTCTTCTTCTTTTCTCCTCTCTTCCTCTTCTCGTCTCCTTTTTTCTTCGTCAGCTTTTCTTCTTCTCTCTTCCTCTTCTCTCCTTCTTCTCTCCTCTTCATCTCTCCTCTTCTTTTCTTCTTCTTCAATTCTCTTTTTCCTCTCTTCTTCTCTTCTAATTCTTTCTTGTTCTTCTGCTTTTCTTCGTTTCTCATCATATTTCCTTTCCTCTTCACGAATCTTCCTTTCTTCCACTTCCAGAGCTAATTTCTCTTTTAACAGCTTATTTTCAGTGATAAGACGCTCATTTTCAGCCGAAATCATATCTTTTTCTTTTTGAAGAATCTTTGAATCGTTAAGAGCGATGTGCAATTCCTTGGCGAGTAATATAGATGATATTGATTTCCCATCTTTGTAAGAGTCTGAATATTGATCAGCATATTCCTTTGCATCGATCGAAAATTGTTTTTCTTTTTCTAATAATTCATGATTGTGTTTTTTCAGCTGGGTGCAAACTCCTGTCAAAGAAGCGAATTCAATCCTGAGCTGAGAAAGCTGGGATTCAAATGAAACTACTTCTTGACGTGCCTTAGACACACTTTCTCCAGCACGAGAAATGATTTTTTCCTTTTCAGTTTTGCAATCTTGCAAAGACTTTGTCAATTCAGAGATTCGTTGCTTGGCATCATCGTATAGCGGTTTAATATGAATGAGAGAATCAAGTCTTGTTTCTTGATCATGGATTGTATCAGAATCTTTTTTCATCTGTTTTTCCATAATTGAACACCTTTTTTCAAATTGATCTCTCTCGACAGTACATCGTGATACAGAACTTTTTAATATTTGATTATCATGTTGAAGGGATTGAATTCTTTCTTCAAGCTCTCCCATTAGTCTATCTTGGGTTTCTTGGCCCGTTATCCATGCTTCTTGCTCTTTCGCCATCCTACGAACGTAATGTTGCAATTTTTGAACTGCTGCATCTCGTTCAGCTTTTAAATGCAATTCATTTGCATACATCAATGAATAAAAATTCTTTTATATATATATATCCAGGGAAATGCCAAATTTTCGATTTTTGTCCAAGTATTTCACCAGAATTTGAAACCTCTTCATATTTTATATTATATTGAATGAAAAAAGTTATTGATATTCAATAAATAGGTAGTGGAATAACGTTTTATTAAATTTACAAGAAGATAAAAATTCAAACTTGATATTCGTCCAATTCACAATTAATGAGTGTTCGAAATCAAGGAAAAACTCATGAATGGCAACCAGAAACAATTGAACGAGCTCCAATTTATAGAAATACTGTGAATGTTGGAGTTCAAACAGTTTTGCGAGAATCTAGTGTTCAGACTGACCCTTGGGCACCAGACTACATTTATTCTGGTCCTCGTCCTGAGGTATTAGAAATTTCCCATCTTACATTTGAGAATAATCTGTTACCTCCAGGTCAGAGAACTGTTGAACTAATCAAGAAAGTAAGAAAGCGTCGAGAATTCGAAAAACAACTCCCACCCGTTGTCGACGAGAAATCATTTAATGAACGTGTCGATTTTTTAGCTGGTAAGGATGTAGAGGATTGGGATGATCGAAAAAAGGATATCGAAGCCACTCAAGAAGAACATCTTGATCAGCTCCGTGCAGCCCTCGAAAAACGACAATTACTACGTGATCAGCATAGAGCTAAGCGGTTGGCAAGTGTTCATAATGCCCTTCTAGTGCAGAAAGAGGAAGCCAGTAATAAGATTAAAAGAAATAGAATTGCAGCCATGAGGAGACTTGCAGGTCAACGGAAGAAAGATCTTCTTGCTGGAGCTACGCCTTCAAGCCAAGCCAAGGGATCACATCCAAGTCGAAGGGATGTCATTCACGAATTTGCTTGCCATACCAGTCGTTTCCATGCCGCAAGAATGAGAGATGGTGTTTGTCCACCTTTATTTAAGGGGACTGTTACGCTCCCGGGTACAGTTTTGAAAACAACCGAAGATCTGATTGATTTTTCCGCCGGACTTCCCGCCGAACTCATGATCCGGCAAAGTACAATGGGTAGAACCAAAAAAGATTTGAAAAAATTGATAAATATTGAATTTGAAGATATTTCTCTTGGAGACGCCCTCGTACCTCCCCCTGGCATGACTTTAGCTGAGCACAAGGCACAACTCGCCATTATTCGCGGTAAACGGCGTCAAAAAGGTAAAAAACAGGGAGCAGCTGCAACTCAGCCAACTCCAGCAGCCCAACCTGCCCAACAACTGAAAGAGGCCGAAGAGGAAGAAGAGAAAGCGAAGAAGTCAGTTGATCCACACACCCAAAAGAAGATTGACGATGCTGTTCGTTATATCCAGGCCGTTGTTCGTGGTCGTGCCGAACAGTTGAGAATGGCCATTGGATGTGCTCAGAGGATATCTCTTGTTCGTGAACTCCTTGTCCGCCAACGAATCCATGAAGAGGAGGAAAGACAAGAAGAAGAATTGAAACAAGTCGAAGAATCGAAAGGAGGTCGTTGGCGTGATCGTTCTGAAGAGAAAGAGGAGGACAAAATCCACATTGGTCGCGGTGAATTCGTCACAATTGAGAAAGAACACGGCGATGCTGAGAAACTCGGTCAACTTCTTGCTGCCATGGATATCGATACACTAAGAAGGAGAGAGCATGCTCGGATGGCCCTTCTCGTCAAACTTACTGAGCTTCAGCGTGTTCGCAGAGAAGCCGCTGAGGTTGGTCGTCGTTCCCGTGAGCTTGAGGCCAGAGAGAAAGCTCGTGTGCGCTATGAACAACTAATGTTGATTCATCGTTCATCGGCCAACATGTTTCTTGACGTTGTCGTGAGGAACACTGTCAACAAGGAGGCCAAACGGAAAGCCGAAAGTGAAGCCGAACAAATTGCCGCCGCCGTCGATTCTGCCGAATGTGAAGCCGAGAAAAGATTCGAAGGAAGACCGGCCGATGCTGTTCGTGATCTTGTTCAAAGTTTATTATATATGCAAATTGATAGACTTCAAGTCAAAAAGAATGTCAGATCAGAGCAAAAGAAATATCTTCACGCTGCGAAAACAGCTCTTGGGCCCATTCTTGATAAAATTGAAAGCAAGAAATAATCAATCAAATAAATATTACTCATTTCCTTCTTTGTTTTCCTTTTTCTCTTTCTTCTTCTTCTCTTTCTTTGGTTCTTTCTTCTCTTCTTCCTTCTTTTCTTCTTTTCTCTCCAGAGCACGAACAAGCAACTCAAGCCTCTTTTTTACATCCCTTTCACTTCTGCTTTTCAACCACCAATCAAATCTGGTTTCCGGATGTGAATTAACTTCCTGCATGATCTCCACCCAGTTACCCCACCCACACTTTCCGACGGCCCTAATCAGTAAATCGTCAGAGACCCTCGAAAATGGTCCAGAATGGGTTGTTATTGGAGATATTAAGGAAGTCAGACCACCAAGAACTCTTCTTTTACCGAGCATTGGGAAATCTACAAAGTAATCTAAGTCAGAGTGACCATCGGAAATGATCGAAGGTGTGTTTTTTAGAGTATTTAAATGTTTCTTATTTTTTTTAAT
>BQXS01011237.1:11526-22512 GCA_024181965.1 Aduncisulcus paluster
GATGGAGAAGAAATGGTTTTGGGAGATGTGTCAATGGTATTCTGGGAGGTGGATTTTGTATTCTTTCTTCCTCCTTTTTTGTCCCTGGAAGGGAGTCTCATTTGCTTGTACGTACGCAGTAGAGCTCTCTCATGGGCTTTCTCCATCTCTTTCTCACGCAACAATTTCCTCTCACGTTCTTTTTGTTCGGCTGCAGCCGAAGCAAAGGAAAAGGGTTTCTGAACAGGAGCAGAGAAGGGAGTAGGAGTAAAAATATGCATTGTAGGAGCACTATTAATAGGTTTTGAGAAAGTAATAGGCATTGTAGGGTGGACCTTTGTGATATTCTTCTTTTTCTCAGATGAAGTGTTGACAGATACAGATGCGTCAGAAGGAGCAACTGTGGAGTGAAGATGGTGATGATAAGTGTGTTGTTTCGTGTTTTGTTTAGATGATTTGATCACATGTGACCTCCCACCCTTCGAAGTTATTGAAGATACCTCTTTCTTTGGTTGTTCCTTCAACCGAGTATGAGCTTTCCCTTTCTTTCCAGATACCCCAGTGCCTACTGCACTCTTATGTCTGGTCGTATGAGAAGAAGAGGAAGAGGAAGAAGAGGAAGAGGAAGAAGACGAAGAGGAAGAATGATGATGAATAATATTGGATTTCTTTTGTGGTTTTGGTTGTAAGGGTTTGTCTTTCAAAGGTTTTCTATCATCTTTTGACAATATCTCTTGTCCTTCCTTTCGAGATGTCAATACACCCTCTTTGCACAAGATAGAGGAGTGGGGAGGAGTATCCATATCTACCGTTCTGGGTGCGACATTATACTCATCGGGCGGAACAATGACCATTCCTTGCTCTAAGTCTTGCTCTAAGTCTTGCTCTAAGTCTTGCTCTAAGTCTTGCTCTAAAGTGGGTTGGTGAAGCGGAGGAGTGGCTTTAACAATAACTGGACCTGACTTCTTCTTCTCACGGGCTTTCAATTCTTTGTGAATGGGCTTAGGATCTGTGATAACAGTGTCTTTTGTTCCAATAAATTCATCATACAATGACGATGGATAATCTAAGTATTGCTGTAACACAGATGTTACATCAGTTACAGCAGTTCCCTTAATTGTGGCATTATGTTTAGTTCCTTTGGTCCTTTTGGTTTCTTTCTCTTTCTTACGTCCATTGGAATCACTTGACAATGCGGTTCTTCTTTTGTTCTTCATATGCTTTGTAGAAGCTCCAGGTGGAGAAGATTTCACACAAGATACTTTGCTGCTCTCTTGTTTATCTTTTTCTTGAGCATGTTGTTTCTTCTCTCCTTTCTTCTCTCCTTTCTTCTTCAACATCTTTGCCTGTTCTTTCCCTGCAGCCTTACACAGGATAGATCGAAGAGAAGAAGCTGATACTTGAAGGGAGCCCTTTGGTTTCTTGTGGGTTCTCTTGTTTCCTACAGATTGCTTTGATACCTTCGACGTATCTTGCTTCAAGGAAGGTGATGTTGATTCTTCGGAGTTGTCACCCTGGGCATGTTTCTTGCTCTTTGTTTTAACGGACAAACTCTTCTTAGATTCACTCATCGAGGGTTTTTTCTGTTGTTTTGAAGATGCAGACCCCTTAGAACCCTTTCCAATGTTAGTCTTCCCTTTCCTTTCCTTTGACTGACTATGGGGCTTGGGTTTAGAATCCTTTTCTTTATACTCAATGCCATTCTTTGTTTCTTTTAATGCTGGATATAAAGAAGATGAAGAAGCCGAACTGACCTTCTTTTTCTTCGGTTTATCCTTCAATATATCATCAGAAGGTGGCTGGACCAGAGACTTATCAGAAGAAGATCTAGAGACATTTTTATCATGACCATCCTTGGATTTCTTGGTCTTTAATGTCTCTTTTGACTTCTTTTTATCAGATTTAACCCGAGAAGAAGGAGATGTTTCACTATTGTTGGCTTTGGAGTCTTTCTTATTCTTCCTGTGACGGACTTTCTTCGGTTTGGATTGACTTTCATTGACTTGACTTTTGGTGACTTGACTTTTGATGACTTTTCCTCGACTTAAAGTGTGTTTCTTTTCCTCAATATCGATATCTTCATCCCACAGTAGTTTTCTTCGAGCGCTATCGATGGAACCAACTTCTTCTTTTGCATCCTCATCCGATTGAAAGCCACCTTTATCCTCAAATGTTGATAAATTTGATGCAGCATAACCCAAAGACGAGGAAGAAATTCCTTCAACGGGAAGTTCAAGACGAATCCGAGGAGGAGGCGTCGGTGGAAGTGGAATAGTGAAGTCATCCTTCTTCATAAGCAATTTAATTGCGTGTCGTCCAAATGTTTTCTCTTTATCAGCAATAAAATGAGCGTTAATTACATCAAGATCACAAATACAACCAATGATAAGCATAGTAGTGTACTCACAGAGCGAGATAAGTGGATCGCAATGGGACAAAGGAACACCAGCCATGGTTTCTTCTTCAATAGTCTTTAGAGCAAATGATGTAAACTCCACACGATCATCTTCGGAGAGAGTTGTAAAAAGTAGCTGAACAAACTCACTGGTGACACAGAGAGGGTTATTTCTGATAATTAATGTTTTTAAATGTTTAAGATTAGATAATGCAAGCAGTACAGAAAATGTGGATATCTTGTTGTGTGAAACATCAAGAAATTGAAGATTAGTGCACATTGAAAGACTAGATAAATCAGAAAATTCATTATTTGATAAATTGAGTGCACGGGTAATTGGTAAATATTGATTTTGACCTTCTACTGAGGTTAATGCCTGCGCGCTAAGGTCTATGTGTTCCATACATTGAGATGATTGGAACACCCCTGGAATTTTTGGTGAATCTTGCATAATGAATTAAATATAATATAATTTTAATAAAATCCAAAATTGGATTTTGTTGTACTTGCAGGAAAATAATCCTGAAACCAATGCCGGCTTTGGAAGCGAAATCTAGAGGTGCAATTAAGTATAATGCAACATAAATATATTATCATAAATTTATTTTAATAAAACACTTTAATTAAACAAATTTAAAGCAGCAAATAACGTAAGATCCTAAAAATGACAAAATCAACAAGTAACATAAATATTTGTTAATATTAATGTTCGCTATCCATTTCACCACGATGAATATGCCCATTTTCACTTTCAGATTTGCTCAATTCAGCGAATTCGTCACCCCCTGATTTTGACTTGGCTTCATCAGCTTCTTGTTCTTCCAATTCTTCCCTATCCATTTTTCTTTCATGTACACTCATAGAATCCCTAATGGAGGCTTCATTGCCGGCTTCACTCTCCGATTGAGACCTGATATGGGCAGGAATAACATCAACTTCCTCATCGACTCCGCGATGACGACTCAGATCACCGACTTGTCTATATCTCTCACTAAGACCTTCAATCTTCTCAGCAAGGGATAAATTTGTCTGTTTAAGGGTTTCGAATGACTCGAGTTTGAGGGCATTGATATCTCCCATTATCTTAAGTTTCTCTTCCAAGACAGCGATCCGGGCCTCTCTGGCTTCAATCTTCCGATTGAGATCTTCATTGCTCCCAACTAACGTCTCGTTCTTCTCACGTTGCTTGTCCAATTCTTGTTGTACCGTACGCAGTTCTCCGAGGGCCTTGGAAGTACAGTCATCCTGTTGGGCATATGAACTCACTCTCTCTTCCACCAATCTATGCAATGATTCACGTTCAGCAATGGCCTCAATCTTCTCTTGACGAGCAGCATCAAGATCAGTCTTCAGATCACTGATCGTTTGCTTATTCTCAGCAAGCAATTCACGAGCTTCAGTCAAACGACGCTGAGCAAGCGCAGCATTCACCCGCTCGTCATGAGCACGGGCAGATTTCTCTGTTTCCAGCCTTTGAGCCTTGAGAAGGGCAGAATCCTTTTGTGCCAGAGCCTCTGCGGTCGCTCTCTTTCCAAGGACTAATTCTTCTCTCAACTGTTTCAAATCACTCTTTAATCCATCAATTTCACGTTTTTGAGTCCTTTCAGTGGCCAATAAATGCTGAACTTGGGTTTCAAGCTCCCATTTAGCGTCAGAAAGTTTCTTGAGTTGATCTTCCACCTCAGAGACATGTTCGGTACCTTCCTTGAGTTGTTCCCGTAACTCGTCGATTGTTACAGTCATCTCAGCAATAGCCTTTTCACGTCTATCGGCAGCAGCCTTTGAAAGAAGACCCTGACGTGCTTCTTTGATATCAACACGAAGAGAGGCGATAACCCTCTGCAATTCATTTCCATTGTCTCTCTCTTCTTTTTCTCTCGTTTTTGAGTCATCAAGATCAGTCAGAGCATTTGAAAGAAGACGATCTTTCTCTTCCACCATTCTATGGGCTCCTTCGGCTTCAATTAAAGATTTCTTCACATCCTCTTCACATTCCTTTTTTAACCTCTCCATCTCTTCTGCTTTATGTTTTAGAGCCTCAGTAAGAGCAGCATTACGCGAATTTGATGCAGTAAGATCAGTCTGTGTCCTTCTGAGTTCTTCTTCTTTTTGATTGAATTTCTTAGTCAACATATCTTCCATTTCGACATATTTATAACGTAATTGTTGAATATGCTCCTCTAATGGGGCAGCAGAAGATAAATTTGGATCTGTAGCGGGGTTAGCTTCAATGGATTTGTTCTTAACACGAGGGCCTGGCTCGGCAAGTTTTTCCCTAAGCATCCTCCCTTCAAGTTCCAAGAAGTAACATTGCTGTTGTAGGGTATAAATATATTCCTGTGATATTTGTTCGGGAGCCATTCCTCCAACGGATGGGGCAGCAGCATATGGGGGACGACTACCAGGTTTATATGATGAAATAGGGAGAGCTGAGCTGGCAGAAGATCCAATCCTATGAGATGATGTGGATGGAATTGATTGTTTATAGCGAGAAATATCATCACCACGTGTTACTGACATTCCCCCATACTTGGAGGAACCAGAACTAGAACCCAGTAAAGGAATAGAAGACCCCTCTTTTCTTGATGCCCTAGCTGAAGGAGGGCGTTGGGTGCGTATTTTTCTCCAAGGTTGTTGTGTTGTTGAAAGTCTTTTGGAGGTGGCGGATGATGCTACTTTCCCACGTCCTGATGATTTTTCGCCATATTTTCCTGTTGCAACTCCTGTTAGACCAACTAATAACCCAGTTTCATCTTCTTCTCGAGAGCTACGAGCAGAACTTGGGCGTGACAGACGAGGATTACGTCTAGAATCTCTTGAACTATATGGAGATTGATACATTTAGTGCTATATTGCTTTATATTGATATATTATTATTACTTTAAATAAAATTCCTAATGTTGGATATAATACCGGCACGCAAATCCCAAATTTTTGATCGCATTTTTTTTGGCCGTACCCTGATCGTAATAAAGAGCTTTATATTGCAATTTTTGAAAGTTATTTTAATTTTTATGCAAAAATTTGCAAACAATACTTTCTGATAGGTTAATGAAGAAGTGATAATGTCTTTTGTCTCCTATCTACTTAAATTGTAAATACAATCAAAAAATGATCCCATTTAGATAATATAAATATATCCATTTATTTATTTTCATCCTTCACATTCCCATTAAAATCATTTCGTCAGCCTCATCAAGGTAGAGTGGGATGACTCATCCTAAGGTGATTTGGAGTCAGTAATTCCCCATAAATCTTTTTATTTCATCCTAGAATTTCTTCGTTTTCCAATGATAGGCGACGATCTACGATCAGCACTCACACTAGAACAAGCCATGTCAAAGAAATCCTCAACATTAACACAAGAAGAACTCCTACAGTTGGACTCGAAGAAGAAGCACTCTGATCAAAACTTCTGAGCAGTTTCTCTCTGCATGAACTCAAAAAGTTCTTCATGAAACAAGGAGACTCCTGATAATAATTCTGCCTTAGTATCATCAGAAACAAGGCTCAATACAGATATTACATGGACACACGGATAACCATACCTGATAGGATGATGGCAGGTACATCATGTACCGTACATGTCAATGAATTAGCAATTTTACGAACACAAAAGGGATTCCCCCGGGTCTTGGAGGACCATGGATCGGACTTTCTGTCGTTCCTAAACTCCACAGAAAGAAAAGGTCGTAAATGAAGTACAGGTATAATGAAAGGATAATGAATTACTAATTGGTTTTTCATGGAGAATTACATGTTCTTTATATGTAATTGCATATAAAACCTTTCGGACTTCAGCTTCTGTGAGCAAATCTTATTATTGTGTTTCCATTTAGAATAAAGGATTTCATCAACTTCCTCGCCAGGAGATGTAACTTGATATTAATTTTTTTTTCATCATTTCGTTCCAAAAAAGGATATTCCCTGGATCGAGGCAATTTCCATGTAGAGTGTAATATTGAGTCAATCTGGGACAATAACTTTATAATATGGGGAGAATATATAAGACATAAACAAAATAACACAAAATAAAACTATTTCCTCTATATTAGCCAGCCTCACGTCTTCTGCTAAAATTAGATCACTTAGAAAGAACATATATGTTTTTATTTTTCTTGGTACTTTAAGGTATGCATAATTCAATATTCACTTATTTATGTAATAATTTATTCTTTTCTCACTATATTATTGGTTTTCTTTATTATTTTCTGTCGTTAAATACCTTGGTTGTCAAATCATTCTATTATCTCATTTAGCTCTCAGTTTGCCGAGTTTTTGATAATGGCCATTGAAAAGAAGCAGTATTCTAAGTCTAAAACCGACTCTGAGCCTAAGCCCAAGCAGACTCGTTTCCGTATCACCCTTACTTCCCCCAATCTCAAGCGTTTGGAGAAGAGTTGCTCTGAGTTGATCAACAACGCCGAGAGAAACCGTGTTCAGAAGCGTGGACCCGTCCGTCTCCCCACCAAACACTTGAAAATCACCACCCGTAAGACTCCTTGTGGTCAGGGTTCCAAGACCTGGGATCACTTTGAGCTCCGTATTCACAAACGTCTTGTTGACATCACCTGCTCTCTTGCCCAGGCTAGAAAGATCACCAAGATCGGAATGCACCCCGGTGTTGATGTTGAGGTTACTGTTCCCCGTAAGTAAGTTTGATACAGATTCGATGATAAAATAAATTTATCAGTGCCCAATTATTTTTTTTTATGTTTGATTGTTTTCGGTTATGTTTTCGAATTAGATTCAATACTATTGATCGATAGTATCGAGAATTCAGCATCATCGGGAAAAAGATAATTTATTTAGTTGTTTGTTATGATTTAATCTGTGATTATTCAGAAAAACATCACATATTGAATTGATCTTTGTTTATACCAGGCTGAGCAACACCAAATGTCTGTAACAAATCAATTAAATAACTTCCTTAAAAGAACGATTTGAATTATAGAAACAATAATTATTGCAATCAGAGTCACAAATCCCCATCCGATTACACGACTTTTAGTGGAATCTACAACCAAATTCAATTCCTTTTCACGACGTCTCATAAATCTTTGTTGAGATTGAATGTGTCCAATTTCAGTTGATAATTCAAGAATATCCTCTTCCAAAGGTGTCATTTGACTGGTTCCCTCAACAGCAGAAGAATCTACATTTACGTCTATGGTAACTACTGCAGGAGATCCACTTCCAACAGCCTTATCATAGGTAAAACAGAATGAATACCGTCCAATATCTTGAATTCCAAAAGCAAAACGACTCTGATCTTCACGTTTTAAGAAAAGAGTTGTTGATTTAGGATCTGTGATTTCAAATTTCACTGTATCAGAAGGAGCTTTAATTAAATAGGATCCTGACAATTCTGACCCAACAATATCGATGTCATAATAAACACACTCCATCCTGTATGGATTAACTTCAAAACGAAGACCATTGACAACAGCCACAAGCAAAAAAAGGATTGGAATGATAGTTAATAGTTTCATTTTTAATTATATATGCTTATTGATTTGATTGTTGTAAAGCAAAACGATTTACAGAAGTGTTGTGAAATAGACCGCCCAAAAACGAGAGAAAGCTGAATCTGTCACTTCGACGATTTGACTCACAGAACACGTTATAAAGATGAATTCACATAAAAAGGGGGAAGTATGTTCTATTGTTTATGATTACATTTCTGATATCACTTGTCTTATTTCCATTGTTTTTTCTTTGTCCTGACAATCAATTTCAGCTCTTCACAATGCCCGTTGTTGATCAACCTGATCATTTTACTGAACCATCTAGGTTTGGAGACATTTATAGAAAATCTGAATATGCTAAACTTGAGGATACTCTAACCAATGTATGTTTTTATTTTGAAATTCGAATCAATTTATACCATGAACCATTTACTTATATTTGTTTGCTATTTTCCATTCAACTACTTCTAATTATTCTTTTGATAATACATCATTCCACATTGTTATCCGTTTATAGGAATTATTCAAAAAATTTTCAGATAGACTTGATCGGACTAGAGATGCTTTAGGAGGAGGAGCGGCTCTTGCTATGGAATTAGAGGCAAAATCTGCATTTGAAGCTACAGAATTGACAACCCTTATGAGACCTATTGACAAATCCCAATTATCACCCCATATGAAACTTGCCATTGGAATCGAAGAAGACGATTTCGTTGGAGCCGATTTACGAGAGGAAATAACACCAATGGATCCTGCTGAAACATGTTTTGTTAGATCAAAGCTTGAGAGATTCCACGGGCTGAAATAAAATATTTCCTATTAATATTTGATCATTATATATATTAAAAAAACAAAATCCAGTAAACATATAACAAATTTATTTGATAATACCGCTCACAAGCACCAATCATTAAGAAAAGAATCAATCACGATTTTCTCGGATTCATAAAGGAAAATTCCCTTTTTTCCCGCAAATTTTTGTTTAAAATAACCATGGACTTAAGAAGATTACAATATAGTTGTAAAAAGGATCCCGAATCATTTAAAGACGAATTACTTCAGCAGAAGCTCCGTTATTTTTCATATTTAGAAGTATTTAAATTGAAACCTAACAAAAGACATTCTTCGTTTGGCGAATTAATTGGATTTTGTTGTGCTGTAGCCCCATCATACCCTTCTGAATTGGCTGATTATCCTAAATCCCTCTGTTCTATGTTAGATGATTATGCTACCGTCATGCATCCTGAGTTTAGATATCAGGTTATCCATGGGTTAATTATATTACGTGGAAAAGATGTGATTCAACCTCTGGATATTCTTCCTCTGTTTTTCCGTCTTCTCCGGATTCATGATAAGCAGTTACGGAGAACTGTTACGCGTTTTATTGTTGGAGATATCAAAAGAATTAATGTTCAAAAAAGAAATGTAAAAGTTAACGCTAGATTGCAAGGTTTCTTATTCCGAATGGTGAGAGATCCTTCACCTCTTGCTGCAAAGCGTTCCTTGCTTATTATGGCCGAACTGTATGCAAAGAACATATGGCACGATAAAAAAACTGTTAATGTTGTTGCTGAGGCTGCTTTCCACAAAGAGCAGGTTGTTATTGAAGCTGCCGTGTTTGTTCTGCTTCATATGGATACAGCTGAGGCCGTCCGTCTTGCTTCTTCGTGCAAAGATGACGATCAAGATGACGACGATGCCGAGAAAGATACTAGACTTGCTGAACTCCAAAGACAATATTCCAAGGAGAAAGGGAAAGGATGGATATCATCAAAGAAAAGAGATAAAAATGTCAAAAAACTAGCTTCTAAAATCAAACGATTTGAAAGTTTAAAAGAGAAATCAGATCCCCTCACCCGTGGTGATTTGGCCGCCACTGCCATTTTGCTGATAAACAATCCCCAACGGTATGCCGAGAGATTGCTATCTCTTGTTGAGAAAGGCAGGAGTCGTTATAAAGTACGTACATTGATGCTTGAATTGATCAGCCGTCTCATCAGTGCCCACAGTCTCCTTGTTCCCGATATATATCCTTATTTAGAGCGTTATCTCCGTCCCAAACAGGACCAAGTCGTGACAATGTTGAAGATTACAGTACAATCATGCCATTCTCTCGTTCCCCCCGAGTTGTTGCTCCCTATTGTCAAGAAGCTCCAGCTTGAGTTCACCACTGATGGTGCTGCCACGAACGTTATTATAGTCGGTGTTACTTCTCTCCGTGAGATGTGTTCCCGCGTTCCTCTTTTGTTGACCTCTGAGCCCACTCTTGTCACTTCCATCACTTCCCTGAAAAAGATGAAAGACAAAGGTGTCGCTATGAGTGTTCGTGGATTCATCAACCTTGTCAGAGAGATTGCTCCTTCACTGCTCAAAAGAAAGGAAAGGGATAGAGAGACTGTTGAACGTATGAGAAGTGGTGAACAGGCAGAAAGAGAAGAGGCTCTGGGCTATGGTGTGTTCAAACCGAGGACAAGAATCGATGGCGCTGAGCTGTTGGAGAAACTTGCAGAGCAACGGAAAGCAGAGGAACAAGCCATGGCCTCTGGAGAGTTCTTTGATGACGAGGAAGAGGAAGAGGAAGAGGGAGAAGACAATGAAGGTCAGAAGAAGGAAGGAGCAGATGGAGAAGAATCCTCCGACTCCGAGTCTTCCTTCATTCGTCACACAGACCTGAGTGCACTCACACATGAAGAGTTTGAGGCTCTCTTATTGTCACAAGACACCAATGCCCTTGACAAGCAACGCTCAAGAATTATCGAGCAGTACAACTCACTCAAGTCGTGGAAGAAGAGGGAGAAAATGCTTGAGAGAGAGAGAAAGATTCTTAAAAGGATTAAAGCCGGAAAGGAATGGATTGAGGCTCAGGGAGGAGAGGTTGAAGAGGCCATCGAAAGGGAGAAGGAAAGAAGAAGAGCCAAAGATGCTCCAAAGGTTAAAAGTACTCATAGCCATTCTTCTCATGGAGAAGGTGAGAAAGAAGAACATTCTCAAGGAGAAGGTGAGAAAGAAGACGAAGGTGAGAAAGAGGAACACAGCGATGGAGAATATGAGGAATTGGAAGAAATAGATGAAGAAGAATTGGAAGAAATGGAAGATGAGGAGGAGGAAGATGAGGAAGAAGAAGAAGAAGATGAGCAAGAAGAG
>BQXS01011250.1:1847-13936 GCA_024181965.1 Aduncisulcus paluster
ACTTGTTTAAGGAAATAAAAGAAAATATCACATATCCAATACTATTGTCTTGTAGGATATCAAGAATATAGTAACACAAGTTTATTTTTTTTCATGCTTCTCAGCTTCTCTTTTTTGTCTTAATATTTCGTTAACTTCATCTTGCGTGAAACCCAAACACCCAAAATGACTCTGAATCGTTGGAGCAACACCAATTTCATCACCGTAATTTGTCATATCACTGGCTCTCTTTATGGTAGGTTTCTTTAAATCATCCCGAATGGACTGAATACCAAACACACGATCGGACCCAACAGCAAACTTGGCAGATTCGGAGAGTCCCTTTTCACCAGTTGTAATCCACTTTGTCTTTCTTGTAGCCCTTGCTTTAGTACCGTTGAAGCTGACACCATGATCATCATACTCATCAAGAGGAATGAGAGGAGTTTGCAAAACAGTTCTAGCATCTTCACCAAATTGGGTTTTACATCCATGAGTACGTTGTTCGACATCAGCGGGAGCAGTTATATCCCTCTTTATATGTGTGCGACCAACAGGTGCCTCAGCTCTTCTGGAATACATGTCCTGACGTTCTGAACGGAGGACAGTCACAGGAAGGTTGTATCCTTCACCAGCAGCTTCATAAGGAATGGAAGATTTGGGACCTGCGAAACAAGTACCCTCGTATGCACCAGCAACGGCGAAAGAAGCAGCTTTCACAGCACCAACAGCGGTATCTTCGGGAGACTTCCTAGTTTTCATTCCAAAAGTTCTTGACTGCAATTTTCGAGGATCTTCTGGCTGGGTTTGAGCGAGGGCAGTGTGATGGAGAGAAGATACAGTTGCAGACATCAAATATTCATCATCTGTCGGCTTAAATTCTTTTACAGGCCTTAATGTAAGATCAAATACAGTTTCAGGATCCTTTTCTATTGTTTTACCGAATTTAAATGACTGTTCGTGACATTGTTTTGGCAACACATGATTGGTAATACGGGTCGTTCCAACAGGATTTAAAGTGGATTTATAAACCATTTTTTCTTTTGTCTCTCTTAATATTGAGTTTCCAACGCATTCTTGTTTTGGGCGCACCAATTCTTGAACAGAGCCTTCACTGGGTTTGGGAGGATGCCCAAGAATAATTCCCTTCTTATCAGAAGGAATTTCAGGATATTTCTTTGGTTTATCAAATACATGATCAACTGTATCGTGAACACAATCACTTACAGTAACTTTCACCGGAGCAGGTGGGAGACCAGCCTATATGAATAAAAATAAGAAAAAATAGGAAATAATATCAATAAAAGATTAATTTAAGGCATTTTTAAACGGGTATATGTAAGTGTTGTAAATACAGAGTTTCATATTAGCTAATTTTCTTCAAAATAGAAAATGTCAGACAAATTACATACACTGGGTAATATTTCAGGGTTTTTCTTCTTCTCCCATCTATATCTGGGACCAGGACCAAAAGGAGCTGTTTGTGATATTTGCATTTGTGCCAAAAATATGAATTCAATTTTACAACCAGAAGGTAACTAAGAATGAATATACAATTAGCAAAATAATGTTTTATTAGATCATAAAATATTGAAAATATAAATAAACTTATAAATAAACTCCATGTTCGGAAAACCCCCGTGCAATAATATTTATGTCTAGTTTAACAGTTCCAACACTGGAAGTACGTAGTTTATGCCTCTCCTGATGATCAAATAATAGTGTATCATCCCTTAAACTTAATACTCCACCAACGAGATAAGACTTAAACCTCTCAGCGAGAGAACCAACTGGAACCCAAATATCAATCAAAACCTCATGATGCCCAGATTTGAATGGAAGTTGTGAAAAACCATATCCAACTACAAAAAAATGATACAATAGAAGGTAGAAGCAGAATGAAAAAAAGAGTGTGATATAAATAACAAAATATACAAAATCAACAGATTAATTTAAAATAACACCACCATAACATACCAACATCCTGCACCCCATCGTCATCTTGTCCCCATATTTCCACACCAAGACAAGGCCATCCAGACATTGAAGTAGTGCTCCAATGAATATCTAATGGATGGGACCAAGTACTTATACCTGTTCCAATATTCGATTTATCAAATTGAGTCTGACCTTTTGTTTCTCCTTCAAGATGTTCCCACTCTTTACCATATTTGAAAAAATAACGACAAGACACTGTTTTTTGTGGCATTCTTATTCCACTATCTATACTTCCAATAATATAATATTCAGCCATTGCTCTATTTTCTCTATGTTACAATAAATTGTGATCGAAAAGCCCTATTTATCAAATCACTTCTGCGCGTCCATAAAATAAGTGGCGAGATAACAAGCAAATCACAAAAGTAACAGAATTAGGCACAAAATTCATATTTATTCACTGTAGGGAACGGAGAAGGCACGGATCAAACCATCAGTGCAACCAACGTAGAGCATGTTTCCAGTGGGGTTCCAGCAGAGAGAAACGGGGGAAGGAACCTTGCTCTTCTGACCCTCTTCAGAGGCCTCGGGCTCTTCAACGGGCATAGAAGCAATAAGTTTAAGAGAACCACTTGAAAGGTCAACCATCTTGATCTCGTCACGGCAAGCAACGGCAACCCACATACGGCTAGGACAGAACTCAATAGCACGGATTTCCTCACCCAATTCAACGGAGAAGTCTTCCATGGGGAGAAGTTCGGGGAAGGACTTGATGTCGAAAACGCGGAGCTTTCCGTCACCACCACCGACAAGAAGGATCTTCTCATCAGGGGAAACCTTCATTGTGTTAATGTATGAGTCACCGGCCTTGACAGAAGAAATTTCACCTCCCTTCTTGGGGTCAACAACACAGATCTTGTTATCCCAACCAGCGGAGACAACGTAGAATTGCTTGTCATCGATTTCTCTGACGAAAGCAGAGGAACTCCAGCTGCTGTGGGGCTCAACCCTGCTCTTCTCGGTACCATGAACGTTCCACACACGGACAGTCTTGTCGCGAGAAGTGGTAATAATGAAGCTGCTTTTATGAACATAGACTGAAGTGACATCACTAGTGTGACCAATGAAGGTCTTCTTACAGATACCCTTCTCAAGGTCCCAGAGACGGAGAGTCTTGTCCCAGGAAGCGGAGATAGCGTATTCACCATCAGTGATCAATTTAACATCTTGGATAAAGTGATTGTGACCAGTGAAAGCACGCTTGGGAACACCAACAGGGTGGGAAGAAGAAGAGGAGATGAGATCCCAAACAAGAAGCTTCTTGTCCCGACTTCCGGAAACAAGCATATCACCAGCACTGTTAACCTCAATAGCGGTAACCCAATCCTTGTGACCCTTGAGAGCACCTTCGTATTTCAAAACTTCCATTGATCTATAACCTGTTGCTGAGCAGCTCAAAACCAATATCAAGACTCGATTGAGTTTTGTTCTATTTTTAGGTGTCATGTTCTCAGGACATTTATTTTTCAGAGATATTAGACATACCACTGAAAGATATAAGATCAAAAAATATTTAAAATAATAATCGTTAAAACAAAAAATGTCGCTTTATTCAAAATCTTACCAAAAAAATAATTTTGGCGGTGTTGGCTAATATCAATGACAAGACGCAGTATATATCAATGCTACATATACAATAGATAGTAATTTGATGAGAAATCTTGAGGTTTTTCTTGAGATACGTAAATTGTGAAGAGAATTGTATTCTACCTGAGTTGGTTATGTATTTTTGAAAGATAACGGTTATTTACCTTAAAAATTAGTACATTAATTATGTTATCGACTTTGAAAGTTGGTATATTGGCTTGTACTTTGGTAGAACAATTTTTCTATTTTCTGCCTTTCCCCTTCTTGTTAGTGCTGGAAACTCTATTCATTTCAATGTTGATGTACTTGGCTCTTTATATATTGAGAAAAATCGGGTGAAACGTAGTATTATGTGACCTTACCAGTTCTCTTGGGCTATTTTCACGATATTCTCAACATACATGATAATTCTTTGTTATATATCTGTTTGTTGGTGGAATTTTCCTTTTGGAACTCTTGTTGATTTGGTTGACAGACTCTCACCTCATGATAAACAATTTGACACCAGAAGCATATTTGTATCTTTTATTGATATTAATAATAATTATTATTATTATTAATAAAATAAATCTTTCGAAAATCAATCGTCATAAGAAAAAGCTACGACCTCCTCCCAAAACGGTTTTTCTTCACTTGAATCATCAGGTTCCTTCTCAGAAGAGAAACAAGCAGTCAACTTCTCTCTCTCTTGCTTCAATATTTCCCTAGCTTTCGAAACATTTCTTGTTATCGGAGAATACCCATCATAAATCTCCTCTTTTTGTATATATTCATCTAAAACATGCCTTTTCCCGGAATGTTGAGACGATAGGAGTTTTTCTCTCAGTATTTGCTTCTTTGGTTGTTTATGACCGGGCATAAATGATTGCTGTTCTCTAGATTGTCGGTGATAATGATCAGGCGGCAACGGAGGTCTTGAATCCAATAGATCTCGTGAACTTCCAACAACTGTACTATACTGTCTTGGCACAGTATCTTCTCTTCTTCTATCATATCTCTGAAGTAATTCTTTCTTCATTCTCTCACGTGACATTGATTCCTCTTCCTTTATCCGCATTCGTTCCCTATGATTTCTCGAATATGATTCAGAATCAATTACGGACGAATATGCCGGAAAATGATCGGAGAGAGAACCGGATTGTGAGTGGGAACCATCTTTGGTAAGTTCTGTCATTGTCGATAATTTAAGAAGTTCAACTTTGCGCCTTAAATTGATGATTTCCTCTTTTTCTGAATGGCGAACTTGTAGATTTCGTTGGAGATCCTTTCTATCTTTCCTTTCAGCAAGCATAAGAGATTCCATCTCGGCAGCCCGTTGCTCAGCACTTATTCTTTCCTCTCTATGTTGTTCTAATTCATCCGTCAAACTATTAATTTGTTCTAAAAGCAACTCACGCTCGAACAATGCCTCTTTCAAAGTTTTTGGTTGTGTGGGTGAAGGTGCTGGAAGGTCAATAGCTGCCTTACAATGTGCACATCCTAAAATAATACTTAAATACTTACGTGAGGTCCGTCTTTCTTTGTCAAGGAGTGACCATTTCATTCGAAGAGCGGAACTAAAACTATCTTTCTGATCTAGGGGCAATGACATGTATAACCGTGCAAATATTTACAAAATATGATCCAATAAATTATATTAAAATGTTAATACCAAATGGAATTTCTATTCCACAGGAAAACAAGCAAAGCTCGAAAAATTTGTATTCCTGGTGGCTCCGCTAAGGTTCTAATATTATTTTATTTAAAAAATTCAACAATCGTAATTGTTTTGTTAGAATATCAATGCCAATGAAAAAAATAATGAGAAATAAGGATAGCATATTTTTGGCATCTGTAACAACTCTAAAATAAGTCATCCACCATATTCTCACTCTTCTTTTTCCTTATCTGCGAGTTTTCCCTCCAATTCTTTAATAATAGCATCCTTTTTCTCAACTTCAGTCCGGAGAAGAGTGAGTTGTTTTCTAAATCTGCTCACTTTTTCTTCAAGAATAGACATTAAATATTCTGAACTTTCTCTCATTTTCTTTTCTTGTTCAAGTTCGTCAAGAAGGCTTTTGATAGCAAACATCCCATTTGATGCCGCAGTTAACATATCGTGAGAAAACTGCTGGGCAATTTCATCCTTTGATTTTTCTTTAATCATCTCTCGAGCTCCAGCACCACCTGAAATAGGCCAGCACATACACACGGAATCGGTCCAATCATCATCAATGTCAATGTATCGATGCGTGAGAATTGGATCACGAGAGAATCCACAACGCCGGAAAAAATTCTCAGCATCAAGCCCAGCCCAGACAATAAAAGCATCATTTTTGCGATTTTTTGCAAACCTTTGAACCAATTTAACCAATTTTCTTCCTATTTTAAGTGATTGATACCTTGATCGAACGCCAATGTATAACAATTGTATAATATTTGTTGGAGGTTTCACTTCGGAACCTACATGTGATAAAACAGTAACAGCAGCAACTAATCGCTCCGCAAACGATGGTTCTTCAAATTCAGCAATTCCCATATCTTCATGAACAAGAGATTCAAGAGATTTTCCAGGGTGATTCTTTGAGAAGGACTTCATAAGGAATTCATCCGTTTCAGATATATTTGATTCCTCCAACATTTGTTTTTGAAGTAATTCAATTGAAGAACTTTCTTCTTCCTCTTCCTCTTCTTCTTCTTCACTTTCGCAAGAACTGACGTATCTCTTCATAACTGGACCGTGATCATCAGATTCTGTCGTATCTTCTTCATAAGATGACTCTTCTTTTTGCTCTTCATAATTCTTTGATGGTCTTTGTGACTGTAAATAAGCCTTACGACGCTTTTCCTCCAATAAACTATCTTTGGTTGCTAATACAGCAAAGGTAAAAGATTCTTCTTTGGTTATATCAGCAGTACAATCAGAAACAGATACACTAGGAAGTAATGATGTATATAGACAAGAGATAACCTTGGCCTGTTCTTTTGACAAGGATCCAAGTTCTTGAATTTCAACTGTCACACCAAATGAATGATGGTATGGAAAAGTATATTCTTTTCCTACTACGAAAACACCATCCATTAAGTGAGAACAATGTAATGTGGCAAAAAGAAAGAAAGTCGAAAAAGGATCCCTTTATATGTCATAAAAATAGTTTATATTTCTTTAATATCCTATATTATCACATAATATTTATTTATTATATTATATTAGTTGTGAATCACTCCAGGAAGCAATCATCACTGCTGAAGTGGCCCTTCGGAGAAAATTTGAGAAAAAAAGCTCATGAATCTCTTAAATATCCATGAGAAACGTATTATTAGAACATAAATAGCCAAAAACATTAAGAATATTACCATTATCCCGATAGCACATAATAGCAATGAAAACAGACTTTATGATGTCTTGAATAACAATAAACTTGTACCTCTTGATTGATTTAATCTAATCTAATCATCAAAATGCGAATATACTCAAGCATCTGGTTCGATTCTCACAAAGAAGGCTTGATTTGTCTGAGCGTAGATTTCAATCCTGTTTGTTTCAGTTGACGTCCTCCAAGTCCCAGATCCAGAGGGATCAAAGCTCACCTTATATCCAGTTGGATAGTAGAGGTCTTCAGAAGTAAAGATAACAGAAGGGAGCTGAACTGACAGATCAGGATCCATGTATACTTCCAACACAGATGTATCAACATCGAAGCTGAAACTCTTGAGCTCTCCACTGATCTTCATTGGGAATGGCCTTGACAAAGCCTTCAACTTATTCTCGAACAAGGTCCCATCTTCGCTCCATAATCCTTCACTTCCGCTGCCAGCTGCGGTCGTGACATCATGGTATGTCTTGAATTGCCAGTAGCAGAAGCTCAACAAATGACGTTCGTAATCACTAAGAATGTGCTCCAGGTCCTCAATGGCACTGTCATCCTCATCCACAATGGCTCCAAACTCAGTCAAAAGCAGGGCACCAAGTCCTAATCTCTCAACATCACGTTCACGGACATCAACAATGACAAGTTCATCCCAGGCGTCGCAAAAAGTTTGTGAGATCGGATCCATCTTTGAGTTTACAAGACCACAATAATCATGCACAGAGAGCACATTCTGTTGGGATCCCTGTGGAAGAACATCAGTCCCAATTCCACCTTCAGGGAATCCAGCCTCTTCAAAGTTGGTCAGCATGGGTTCATACAAAATCAGGTGAGCATCATCTTGCTTAACAATCTCATTAATAGCACTCTCATACAAGGGAGTCAGATGTTCGAGGTCGCTCTCTTTACCAATAACCATCCAATCGAGATGCTCGTATGTGTCTCCAACCCAAGGTTCATTCAATAACTCATACCCGAGTACAAACTCACTACTCTTCATGGTTTCAGCAACGCTTGACCAATGTTTCAGGAATAACTCCTGGAGAGGCATTCCTTCAGTTGAATCAGGGCTACCTCCGAAGTCCTCTTCCTGGTAGGGGTTACAATTATTGTACAGACACTCCCAGGCTTTACCGTCTTCAACTGTGAGATAGTACATAGGGAATGGCTGCTCAAGACAGGCATCATGAAGTGGGAAACCATCCTCATCACGTTCGATATCCTCTCCCCATGGCTCCGGGAACATCTTTAAAGCATCCTGATAATTGGAAGGGAAGAGGCAAGGAGGGAAACCTTCTCCACAAAACCATTTAGAAAGAAGATCTTGGTGCAAATCGATAATGGTGTAGATACCATAAGAAGCAAGATCATCAACAATGTCCCTCATGGTGTCTAAATAGTCAGTATCGGGCTCTCCACAAGTTGGATATGTTCCATCGAACTGAACACCCAGACGCACGAGATTAAATCCATGATCATGCAAAAATTGCATGTCTTCATCACAAAGAGATTCCATAGGATCAAATTTATCACGAGAAGGGTAGAATGGATCAACTTTGTATACAACGTTCATACCATGAAAATACCTTTATATAAATTCAGAATAAATTGTTACAAAATAAAATATTAAAGATTCGATTGAATTATTTGATAATAATCAGTGATATACCATTTACATACATTTCTTGGTTGTATCTTTCATCATAGAACATTTTGTTGTCATTAACCCGAAGAAGAGCCAAAGAAGGCAATATTAAGGTTAAAAGAGCAATAATAACGATCAATTTCATTTTGTATTCGAAGAAAAAAGGAGGAAAAAAAATCATGTCCTATCTATCGCCTTCATCAATATTTGCAAAGGTTATAAATATAGAACATTACAACACAATCATCTCAAATAAATTTATTGGTAGAATCCTAACTCTGTTATACTCGATCAGAAATACGATTCGTGTCTTGATCTCGGCGATTCAATTATCAAATCAAGTCATAACAAATCCCAATACATTGGTGACATAGTGCTATTCAATATTCATTCACTATTGTTGTAATCATTTGAAAAAAAAAAAAAAAAAAATCTGATAATAATAAAACTCGGATCGAATATTATTTGTGAGTGTGCAATAACAAGAACAGATACTCTTGAAGAATAGTATTCTTCCCAATGATCAAAAAATATACCATAATAGAGAAGTATATTCTCATATATTTATAAATTATATGAATAATCTTCACTCCTCTGCACAATAATGACAAGAGTCTATGAGGAAATCTACAACATCCTCTCCAAGGGATTCTTTGAAAGCAAACGATACACGAACAATCCTTTCTTTGATCTCTACATTGACACATCTCTCACACACACATCGGGTTGAACTGTGGACAACCGTTGAGAACCTCTCTCTCAATGCACTCAACAACATCACAACAGTCACTCCCTCAACCAATCGTAGAAGCTGAATGCAAGCACACAAGCACACAGGTTCAGCATCATCCATTATTGATCCCATTGAACCTTTCTCAGAAGAAGAAGAAGAGGAAGAAGAAGAGGAAGATGAAGAGGAAGATGAAGATGAAGAGGAAGAGGAAGAGGGTTGAGTGGAAGTGGGTGGGAAGGGTGGTGGTTGGATGTCAGAAGGGGGAGGGAAAGGAGAAGGATATGAACCACTGGAAGGAGGAGGAGGGGGAGGAGGAGGAAGAGAAGGGGGAGGAGGGGGAGGAGGAGGAAGATATTTCTTTGGTTGGTAAGATGATTTACGAAGATGTGAGGATGATTCCCTTAATAAAATACCACGGACCTCACCAGAATACTCGTGTGCTTTTCGTCCAACTTGAACACAAACACTCCTTGATTCCGTGTGCAAGACATGAACAGGTATCCCAAGCTCACTGTGAATATATGATTGGAGAGGTGCCATCTTTTCACTCTGACCATGGACTAACACCACGCTCATTGGTTCAATCGTGTACAAAAGAGATGATAATGCACGCCAATCAGCATGGGCAGGGAACACCAAATGTTTGATTGCAGCATTGATGGGAACAGGGTTTGTATTGTCTACTTGGATCTTGGTATAACGCTTGTGGACAAGACCATGGTTCCTAGATCCAGGGTTACAGTGCCCAGGAATGATAACAAGGCCTCCTTTCTCTCTCACGACACCCTTGAAGACATCGAGAGAACTTCCACTCTTGAGCTGACCTGGAGTGGCTAAAATAACCCAGGGACCAGGAAGATCAATGAACTTACTTGTGTATGCACGCACATGTTTATACTGGAACACCCCACCCGACTTGGTAGGAGTTTGGAGGAATTCACCCATAGCATCGGTGTGAGGCGAGAGTGAGGCCGAGACATGTTCGAGAAGACCACTGGTTACGACAAGAGGGATATCATGGAGTGAATACCGTTCCCAGGCCTGCTCCAGTAGAACAGTTAACTCTTGACCTCGCCCAATGGCAAATACAGGGATCAACACTTTCTTTCCAGCTCTAACACATCGCACAACATCACTAACAACACCACTATCCTTGAATCGTGTCAGTTCTCTACAAGCAGTGGCATAGGTGGTTTCAGTGATGAGAACAGAGGGACGAAGAGTCCGCGGTGGGAGTAAAGCTCCATCAAGCATCAATTCCCTGGCATGAGAGAAATCTCCCGTATAAAATATTGATCCATGTGGCGTTTCTATATATAATGAACAAGCCCCAATGATGTGGGCACTATGAAAAAATGTCACAGTTACTCCTTCTTGAACACGGATTGAAGAGTTAACTTTAACTGTTGTAATACGCTGAATGCATTGAGTTATTACTTCCCTTAATTCAGTTTCCTTCATTTCACCAAGATTAATATCGGCAACTCCTCCATAATCCCGAACAGCACGTTGGGTCGAATATTTTGTGTCAAAAGAAGGTCTTTTGAATTTTGCATGCTTATTGCCGCCAACAAAAGAAGCTTTCGATGATCCTTTATCCCGCAAAACGTGATAATAGTCAATCCAAGCAATCGGGAGGCAAGTAACTGTGGGTTCTGAACAAATAATAGAACCTTTATATTTTAAACCATGAGTTAAATAAATTAATCCACCACTATGATCCAAATGGAAATGGGATAGAAGAACAAAATCAAGATGGAGATTAGGATCAAACCCGCGTTCCTTCAAACGGGGATCTTCTAAGAGATTAGGTAAACGATATTGACTTTCTTCGGACAAATCTACACCGCAATCTAAGAGGAAAATGCACGTTTTAGGGATAGACACAACGAAACATGATCTTCCAACCACACAGCAGGCACCAAGCGCAAAAATCTCGATATCAGTTGTCGAAAATGATGGCGATGAACCAGAAGAATAGGGCCGATGACTTCCCATGATATTTTTGTGGCCAAAGGACCATAAGCCAGATTACGTTTCAATCAGATTCACTATCTGAATAAATACAAGGATTTCAAAATAAATTTATTAATATATCAAAGTAATCAGTATAATTAAAATCGAGATACTCTTCTTCATAATCAAGATCGGAGTTGGGAAAACAGATTTCATTTCAGGCGAGATTTGGCTAACCCACATAATACTATTACAAACATTATTGCAAAATATTAACCGAAGATATGGAAAAAAGTGGCGGAGCATTTGAAGTAACACTTGTTAGAGTAAGAGATTTGATCAAAGAGGCTGTGCAACATGAAAAAGATAAAAAGCCAGAAAAAGCTTATGAAAACTACTGCTCTGTTCTTAGTCTAATTAAAGATGCGTTTTCCACCATCCCCACTAGAACCGATGTCGATATTCGGCAAAGAGCAACCTTAGAGAAGTATTATCAACATTCCTATTCGAGATACTCAGTTCAACATTCAAGGCTTGGAATATCCGATCCAATAATTGTCAGTATACTTCCAAGGATTGCTGCGCCAGGGATTGTTTCATCTGAGGATTTTAAATCTTGTCCCATTGGTACTGATGATGCCACACGATTCAATCAACTCATAGATCAACTTCAACTCGCTAGACATCAAGCACAATTAAGTAGTAGTAGTTCTTCCGCCGTTCCTAAGGTTTTTGGATCTTCATCCAAGAAAATAGCCCATAAAAAAGCCCTAGTCCCAACACAGTCCAAGCCATCAACAGCCGTTTCTGCCTCAGCAAAGAAAGAAGAAGCAGAACTCCG
>BQXS01011275.1:0-11034 GCA_024181965.1 Aduncisulcus paluster
CACAGAAGTCCTCATCCATGAACTGTGCTTCATCATCACCGGCGGCTTTATCCTTTGCCTGAGACTCAAAGTTGGTACGCTGGACAATGGGGTTGTTAAGCTCAGTGTAAGCGTTGAGGAGCTCGAAGGGTCCAGCTTGAAGTTCAAACCTCTCCGTAACACCAGGGCGATCCCTGTGGTACTTGGCAAGAGGACTCATGATCTGTGGATGGTTCATGATGAAGACGGGATCACGGTGCTTCTCTTCGATGTACTTCTCGGCAAGAGTATCCAGGATTCTGGCAATGGTGAGGGGAGGGGTAACATCAATCTTCTTCTCTATAATAATCCTCTTGAGGAACTTGAGCATAGCTGGGCTCCCAATTTTTATCTTTTCAGGGATCTTGAACTCACCAACACGCTGGATCTCTTCCATAAAATCAATACGCTTGAATGGAGGGGTGAAGTTAATCGTGTAACTCTCTCCATTGGCCTGCGTATACGGAATAATAAAACTGCCAGTCATTTTTTTGACAATTGTGCTCAGAAGGTTTTCTGTCATGGTCATAAGATCTTTGTAGTCAGCATAGGCCCAATAGGCTTCCATAGTGGTGAACTCAGGGTTGTGAGTTGCATCAATGCCCTCATTCCTGAAGCTCTTGCCAATCTCATACACACGATCGAGACCACCGACAATAAGCTTCTTGAGGTACAGCTCAGGGGCAATCCTCATGAACAACTCCATACCCAACTCATTATGGTGAGTAATGAAGGGTCGAGCAGTGGCACCACCTGGAATGGGGTTGAAAGTGGGGGTTTCAACTTCGACAAAGTCCATGTCATCAAGGAAACGACGGATATGAGCAATAATCTTGGCACGAGTAATAAACGTTTGTCTGTTTGCAGGATTCACGATAAGATCGAGGTAACGCTTACGAGAACGAGTCTCAGGATTCTCTAACTTACGAGGAAGCATGTGGAAACAAGGAGAAAGTAATTGAAGTTCAGTGGCGAAAATGGAAAGTTCTCCCTTCTTAGTACGGCCAGGATTACCAACAACACCAATAATATCACCTCTACGAGTATGTTTGTTAATGTTAAAGAAATATCCATCGGCAGCACGCTTATCAGCAACAATTTGCAACTCCACACCATCAGCCTGGATGGTGTAGAAAAACAATTTGGAACCGGCAGCTCGCTTTCCAACAATGCGACCAGCGGTGGAGCATATTGCTTCGTCCCGCTGGCCAAGATCAATCCCCGGCCCGAGTTCAAGGATAGAGGGGAGGGAATGGGTAACCCCAAACTTATGGGGCCAGGGATTGATCTTCTGCTCCTTTTCGAGCTTTTCTATGGCGGAGAGACGAATAAGGCGGTACTTACTTGGATCCAATTCCATTTTTCGAACAAAAAATAATTTTTTTTAATTGGGTCAATCCTATTCAGAACTATTCACAATTATAACTTCTAAAAATGCTGAAATATTATTATTAAATTAAGTAATATTCATTTTATTCAAGATATCTTCAAAGAAAATCACATTTCTCAGTAGCCGGGTAAATAAAACTAATTCATAAAGCTAAATATAATTATTTTTCTCTCATTGCATTTATTAGTATAAAAATTATCTTTATAGTTGATATTATTGTCTAGATTTGAATGTGATCATGATTGAAATTGTTTGCTAATGAGCATCATAAATTTAACATCAAAGGATCCTTTTTCCGACATTGAAAAGGAGGAAAAGGATCCTATTGAAGGACCTGCTGTTCCTGTCAAGAAGGGACCTTCCGTTGTCCACATCCACATGAAACAAAGAAAATCACGTAAGTATGTGACTATCGTGAAAGGGATAAATCCCAGATTTGATTTTTCCCTGATTTTGAAGGAATTTAAAAAGAAATCTGGTTGTAATGGAGTTGTAATGGAAAAAAATAATGATGCTGGGGAAATGTGGAAAGAAATCCATCTTCAAGGAGATCATAGGTTTTCAATGAAAGCATTTTTACTCGAAAATGGTCTTGCAAAAAAAGAAAGAATTAAAGTTCATGGAGGGTGAACATATCTGCTATCAAGTAGGATTCTGACCTTTCTTCTCCCACCGGAGGAGCATATTCTCTTTCACATTCCCTCCAACGTGATCGTGTCAGCAAAGGTATATCGGGAAGTATCATTGGTGTTGCCGGTGCCCCAACAACATTCACTCATGCTTCTCTACTACAAACTATCTCACAGTGTGCCAATGATTATGCATCCAGACAGAGGCAAAGGGAGATGCTTCGAAAGTCTGAAGATATTATTGAAGAGCAACAGCAACAATGTTCATCTTCTTCTTGGATGAGTAATTCTGTCAATTCTGCTCGTTGAAGGGTGTCACTTCAATTTCTGGAGGTTTTTCTACGTTCATCTGATCCCTTATACGTATCCTTCTCTTCTCACTCCACTTCTAACTCAAAATTTATTATTCTTTGATCAATAGATCTATGATATCAAATATATAAGTTAGATCATAAACTATCATAATAAATTGTTTGAAGGAAATATTGTCACCCTTTACACCACTACAAATTGTAGTATGTACAATAGAGGGCAGTCTAAAGCGGAAATTAAAGAAATCTTGAAAACTAAAAAATAACATGAAGAAGAGGAACGGGGGTAGAAGAAAAAAAGGTACGTCGTTATTAACCAACAAAAAGAAATAATAAGAATGAGAAATATTGGGGCAGTTAAAAAAGGAGATATGCAAATATAATATTGATTAATGTAGAGGGATATTATAAAACAAAGATTTAAAAATGTATTTGAAATATTTTGTTGCAACAAGTATACTGTACTGTACTCTGCAATAAAACTGGAAATGATCATTCGCCAGATGGAATCGGATCTTTAACAAATCCAAGGGTCGGAGGCAACAAAGGATGAGATGTCAACGACATTCCACAAAAAGTAGAGGAGGGATTCGAAACGTGAGGAAACAGAAATGGAGAGACTGTGTTCCCGGCAGATTCTGAACCCATAAAAGACTCTGAATTGTATTGGCCAAAAATAGAACCAGTGGTTGATGAGGGGGGAGAAGTTGAAGCAAGTGAAGAAGAAGAAGAGATGTGATGCTGAGGGGGGAAAAGAGGAACTGGTGAGGGAAAATAACATGAAGAAGAGGAACGGGGGTAGAAGAAAAAAAGGTACGTCGTTATTAACCAACAAAAAGAAATAATAAGAATGAGAAATATTGGGGCAGTTAAAAAAGGAGATATGCAAATATAATATTGATTAATGTAGAGGGATATTATAAAACAAAGATTTAAAAATGTATTTGAAATATTTTGTTGCAACAAGTATACTGTACTGTACTCTGCAATAAAACTGGAAATGATCATTCGCCAGATGGAATCGGATCTTTAACAAATCCAAGGGTCGGAGGCAACAAAGGATGAGATGTCAACGACATTCCACAAAAAGTAGAGGAGGGATTCGAAACGTGAGGAAACAGAAATGGAGAGACTGTGTTCCCGGCAGATTCTGAACCCATAAAAGACTCTGAATTGTATTGGCCAAAAATAGAACCAGTGGTTGATGAGGGGGGAGAAGTTGAAGCAAGTGAAGAAGAAGAAGAGATGTGATGCTGAGGGGGGAAAAGAGGAACTGGTGAGGGGAACAAGAATGAAGGAACAGAGAGCGAAGAAGAAATAGCTGAAGGAAAGAAAGATCCAGATTGTTCAACAGGTTTGCTTGAATCCATTGGGGAAACTGGCGGAAATATGGGTGTTTCGGATTTCTTAGAGCCATGAGAACCGTTGAAAACAATATGGGGAGGGATTGAAATATCATCCATAAACTGAGAGTTGGCGAGAGTTCGAGAGAAAGTGTGATCACGAAACACACCTTCATTGTCTCGAGAGTCTGGAAATGAGTATGAGCAAGATGAAGAGTGTGATGCTGAAGAGGAGGAAGGATGGAGAAGCATGTGGGCTGGAGCTGAATCATCCAACTTCATAGGATCTCTACCAAATCCTCGCTCAAGGGCTTTCGTACACAACTGCATGAGAGGTACATCGGCGATAAGTGATTGATTGGCCGGATTCATATGCAAAGGTAGGTGGAATTCTTTTTCAGGCTTGGAAAGAGAGGATTTGACAAGGGGAGCAGAGGTGATGGGATTATGATGTGTTGTTGAACAGCAGGTGGATACACTATTGTCCATTTTATCATGTTTGGATTTTGAACGGCCTCTTCCTCGACCTCTTCCTCGACCTCTTCCACGGCCTCTTCCACTTCGCTTTCCTGCCCCCAAATTAATCTCAGAAGGTGGTTTATGAGCGTGAATTCCCTCATATATTACAGTAATAAAATTATAATTCGGATTTTGGGGGCGTAAGACTAGTTTCTTGGCTGTACATCCGGCAGCAGCACATTTATAGTAACTTTTGGTCACTTTTCCTTTCTTCGACTTTTTTTGTCCATATTTCCTCCATACAAGTCCATCTAATACCATTGTTGGGGTAAACCCATTCATTCTAACAATAAATTTTCGAGCCACAAGTTGAGCTTGGGAAGCTGTCTCTAAAAGAGGGTTTCCGATGGCAACATTGACGCCACTAAAATCAAGAATATTTCCTTTGCCACAAGATGGGCCACAACATGAATCGTCACACCTACAAGGCTGGAATAGGGTGTGTTTCTTCAAAAGATCTAAGAATTCCTCCTCAGTTGTAACAGAAGATCTAATCAGTAGTGGAGGAGGATGATTATGTTCATGTTTATATTCTACTCTTACTGCACCATCAACACTGGTTTTTATAACTAATTTTTTTGCTGGACATGTAGGTTCACTACATTGAAAGTAACAAGTTGGTAATTTTGATATTTTGCTATATTTTTGACCATATTTTCTCCATTTATAACCGTCATCAAGCTCATCTTCAAGAAAAAAAGTTGAAGATGATGATAATGAAGTTTCACGTGGTGGTGATGGTCGTTTTATAGTTGATGAACTCATAGAACAATCAACAACTGTTTGAAATGATTGACTTATTGTCCTTCTCTTTAAAGAATCAGATGTATCGTTGGATGGAATGTAAATTTGTGATAACTCTTTGGATATAGGTTCGATTTGACAATGATAAGAACTAACGTCAATTGATACATCAGTTCCTGAATTTTTTGTCATATATAAAATGTTAAATTGGTATCAAACATCTCGATCTCACCCTTGAAGTGTTAGCACGGGAATATTCACGTTCTCCAATTCATAATTGGCGAAATAAGAAATAATTATTTCTTAATATTTAATTTTTTAGGTAGTCTTCAGGAAATTCTTTAAGGAAGACGTTTAATTACAATGATTCAAAATTTGAGATCGAATTTCAAATGGCATTTGTTAATGGATGATCTCGATGCAATAATGCCTAATGGGAGTGAGAAAATGTAAATTTGATAATTGGATTTACTTGCGTTTCTAAATATCATATTTGAAAATGTCCAATCGACACTTTATCCAAAGAAAATTAACACCCACAGCCACCTTGATCAGGCTTGGTATCGTGATCAACATCAATGTGCTCAGGGATAAAGACTTCTTGGGCATCAGATGTGTCTTGCTCCAAAGCGAGTTTTGTAACATGGAGGAAGGCTTCGTGAACGTTTTGGCCGGTTTTGGCACTGCATTCAAAGTGTTCGATTGGCTTTCCTCTCTTTGATTTGCACCAAAGCTCAGCTCTCTCTTTTTCAACTGTTCTTTCTTCCTCCTTATCACATTTGTTTCCAATAACAATGAAGGGGAAGGTCTCTTCCTTTCCTCCTGTATGAACAAGGAATTCATCTCTCCAAACGTCAAGAGAAGTGAGTGATCTGGCACTTGTGATGTCGTATACGAGAACACAAGCATCAGCACCACGATAGAAAGAAGCTCCCAAAGACTGGAAACGTTCTTGGCCAGCGGTATCCCAGATATGCAGAGTGATACGATCATCGTCAATTACGGCCTCTGTACTCATGAAATCGGCACCAATAGTGGCTTTATATTGAATGGAAAACTTCCTGTTAACATACTAAGGACGAAGTATGGATAAAAATATAAATATACCCAGAAAGGGATGGTAAAAGATAAGAAAATTTCATTTTTTTTAATATTATTTTGAAAAATAATCGTGAGGGGAACGAGAAAATTCTAGGAAAGTAAAGAACATGATATGCAACATACCTGAGTCATTAGAGAAGTTTTACCAACACTTGCATTTCCAAGGACAATGATTTTCAATATTCTTTTCGGCATTATTGAAGTATAGCAAGAAAAAGGATATTGTGGGGGGATCATCGGTAAAATTGCCGTTTACAATCGACAGGCCAAAAAAATATTATTATAAAAATAAAATTAATATTTGGCTTATCAAATTATAGAAATGCGTGATATTTATTTTGAAAACTTAATATTTCTGATTTTTGGAGCTTAAAAAATAATCAAGAAAGTTTCTCTTGAGATAAAAGAGATTTTTGCGATATGAAATCTCGGGAAATGCAATTTTTAAAGGAAAGAACCAATTGATTAAGAGATAGACTTTGGCCGCTCTTGGGAATTTCTTGTGAGTTCAACGGGCCCTCATTCGGCTACTTCGGAAGTACCCACTACCTCAGGCAACATGCTGTTGTTTTTTATTATGGTCAAGGCACATGGGTATGTACTTTGCCAGTATGATTTAGATTACATGTCATCTCCGAGATGTAAATAATCATTTAATTCCCCTTATATTGACTTCAAACCGATGCTTTTGGTTGAACTCCTTAGTTAACACCCTTGTTGTATATTATGGAATAAAAACTAAAGTTTTACATCGATAATATCCACACAAGGAAATGATTTGAATCGAAAATTCAATTTTCGATTTTAAGGTATAAAATATGATGTATGGAGAGAATTATTGTCATAATGTCTTCATTATCAAGAAGAACCTGGAGATATTGACATTAAATCTGAAGGTTTTGTCTCAGATTTGGGATATAATCTCTTATCAAGAGAAACTGTGCCGAATCCAAATATTAAAGACGCACCTACATTAAAATATTTTGCATAATTGTATAATAATATTGAATAATTCTTTTCTTCTATTGCACAGATCAATAATTGGACCATGAGAACGACACAACCGATCAAATCCAGAAAAAATCCCAACTTTATGAATATTCTCGGCTCGATCCTATCTTTCAGTGATAAGGATGAAGAATTACTAAATTTAGATATTTGAGAAGAATTATTTGGAGGTTTTCTGTGACAGCATCCACATTTCTTTCCTTTCAATTGATCATCCGTTTCTATCGTTTCAATATGTTTTGATTGGCTTCCATCAATGTCGCTTGGGTGAGTACTCACTAAACTATTCATAGATGAGATCGCTCTAGAATCGTTTGAAGAAAGTTGGAGATCCTCTTTTCTGGCAAATTCAAATCGACTTCCGGGTCCATCTGTTGTCACATCTTTTTCTAGAATTCCATGTGGGCTGAAAGATTTACCTCCCTGAATTCGTGAAGATTGGGAAAGGTCACCGAGGTATAATTTTGATGAGGCAGCAAAATCCTTGACAAGAGGTTGCCGATAGGACGAATCAAGGATTATTTCATATTCTTTTTTTGATTTCACTTCGGGATTCTTCTTTTTTCTCATGAAAAAGTGCTTCTGGAGAGTTCCATCTTCATCCCGATAAATGTTATAATAATATTGATATAATTGACCTTTTTTATCCATTCTTTTAACCATTTTGATACAACTCAAGATATGGAAGACCGCAGCAGCAGCAAAATTAAGGGAAGGAAATAGAGATTGTACTAAAAGACTCAGTCGAAATGGATTCACGTGAGGAAAGTTGGCAAAAAGAAATCCAATGATAAGAGGAAGGAAAATAACAAGAAAAGCACAGACAATAATGATAATAATCAAACTCCTAGATAGTGGAGGTACAACAGGCCGGCAGGCTACAATAAAGGCTAAATAAAAGGATAATGAAATAAAAACAGTGTGCATGGCAACGGTTACATCAGATTCAAGAAATAAAAATGATAACCTTTCACCAGGATCTGGAAATTCAAAGATATATATAATTATGGAAGAAAATGCGTAATAAACAGTGGATACAAAATAAATAACAAAGAAATTATGTCCTAAACCTTTAAGGATCGTATTATCTCGGAAATAGAATCCGAAAATAATAGGATACATGCAAATCGATCGTAACACACAACTTACCCATCCTAATATTCGAGTTCCTTCACTAACAATGGCGCTGACATGATTAATTTCACTTGATGACATCAAAGTGAAATAAAAGTATTTGTATCTACAAAAACAATTGAAAATATCTTGGAAACAAGAATAGAATGGTCATTACCAAAAAAATGGATGATATTAAGATATTAAAACATTTATTGCTCAATTCATCACATCTTTTCTGGGTAAATGGATCAGAAATCCATCTGCGGGATTTTCATTTCTGTGCTCAGCACAAGAAGGCTCCAGAGGCCCTCTGTGTTTTCCCGGGGAAAACCTGACGTTAACATCAGGCTGACGTTATAAGATGAATAATTACTATTCAATATTAAATAATTGCCTTTCAGAATAATCAAGTTCATTATTATAAGTACTAATATTATAGTATAATCCTCCAGAATAATCACTCGATGTCAATGCATTGGAATCGCATACCTTCCTCATCAATGTGTTCAAATTCTGTTGTTTTTGTATCTTCTTCGCGTGATATTAAAACTCCATCACGAAGCAACGTCTCGACTACTTCTGCACGCTGTTGGATGATATGTTTTTCGAATGAACTACTCTCCAACTTCAACGAAAGACACAAAGAATCGAGTTCATTAATGATGTAAATAATCTCGTATGGGTATCTTTCTTGCCAATATTGTAAAATAAGCGCACGAAATACATCTGTGAAGCCATATTCTGACTTGAATATACATTGAATAACATCAGCTCGAAAATGATCCAAATCTGGACAAAGAAAGTTGGGAAAAAGCAAAGATGAGTTGGATTTAAGCATTGAATCTTGATAAGTTTTGTTAACTAATATATCAATTTTTTTCTTGAGGATTTCTAAGGACAAATCTTCATCTGGAAATTTTGTTTTATGAAGTCTTTTTGCACTGCTCAATCTGTGTGCACAATGGTTAAGTAACTTTAAAAAAGTTTTTTCTTGATTTAATCGCTTATTTGAGTCAATAACTCCCCAAATAGAACAAACATGATCCGATTTTGGTATAGATGGATGATATATCGGTGAGACTTCTCTCAAGCATGTTGTCAAAAAACGAGGAATTGAGGAATATCTAAATTTAGAAAAGGGAATAGAACATTTTGCTTGAACCATTTCAAGAGATGTCGAAAGGTCTGGAATTTCTTCATCTTTTCTTCCTACATGAATCATTTTGGTATCTTCTACTTTTGTAAATTTAGGATTTTCTATTTTTGGATTATCGGGCTGACTACATTTAGATTTAATATAATATTGAGAAACAATTAATTTTCCGATATTTCGTGATTTTAACTCAGTGACAGACAATGGATGATCTGACCACTTCATTAACATAAGATATCTCAGAAATAAGCATACGTAAAGACCACAATCAATTCCGTTGAGTTGAATGCCACGATGAGTCATAATGTCACAAGTTGGGTAAGAAGAACTCAAAAATGGGGAGTCAAAATGATTCAAAGCGTCGGAAAAGAGTTTTTTTGGGAGAACAGTATCTAATTTTGGATTCTTTTTTTCTACGATACCTGTTAAGGAAATATCGACAATGTCGAAATTGCAATGAGATTTTTGATTTTGAATTGGAGAATGAGAAAGAGCTATATCGGGAAGAGGAGACAGGGATGATGAATCTAAAATAGAAATATCGGTGTGGCGACGTTTCCCAATCGGTACTATACTGGATGAAGGAGTATCTTTGGATGATTCTACAATACTTGTTAAGGGTATTGTATCAGATGATTGTTGAATTATTGGCTTTGAAATATCAAGATCGGATTTTTTATCAATGGAATCAATAAACCGAGTGTTGTTTTTTCTTTGAGGTTCTAAATCAGAAATATAATATATCAAAAGGCATTGTAAAACGAATCGAATGAGGTTTGTGACATTTTCATTCACGATAAAACCCTGACTATCGAAGTACATTATACATGGTGGAAGATGGGCAATGTTGGAAAGAAGAGGGGGGAGATTGGAATGGGTCGGATCGAATTCATCAGGGAACAAACTCGGAGACAAAGGAGAGAAAGAACCCCAATCTTCTCTTCTCCTCCCCCAACGTTGACTAATTTGAGTGAATTGGTCGGCACTGACTGTCTTTTTAACAATTTCACCGATTTTCACGCAGACACACATTGTCCAATGTGAACATATATTAATCGGAAAGAATACGAGAGATGAGGTGAGGATATTCGGTTGTTTGAGGAACCAAGGAAGGATCAAAGATGAGAAACATTTTGGAATGGTAGAGAAATGAGTAATGGAATGAATGGGGAGTGAATGGCCGAGGAGTCCAGAATAGGTTTTGTTTAAAACTTTCTCAAGATGTATGAAACAGTGAGGTAAGAAAAAAATACATTGTTTAGCTAAAATATGGCAATGTTTCTGTTCTGAATGAGTAATATTTGAAGGCGTAAATTGAGTTATGTGAGATGTTTTGCTTGGAATGTCAATAATATGATCTATTTGATTTCCTTTTGCTTTCACATTTTGAGTAATAAAATCATTAAAATACGGGATGATAATATCTGGAAGATTATCAACATAGGATATTTTGTGTGATTTCCACAGAGAATTTTCCATCTTTCCAGCAATGGCCCTCTGGAATATGTCAATAATACCATCATTAACCATCAAGGTTGGGGTGAGACAATCACAAACATCAGCCAGAGAAATAGTCAACGGTCCAATATTCAATTGACAAGAAGAAGAAGAGGAAGAAGAGGAGGAGGAGGAAGAAGAGGAAGAGGAGGAAGAAGAAGAAGAGGAGGAAGAAGAAGAAGAGGAGGAGGAGGAGGAGGGAGAG
>BQXS01011278.1:10462-24576 GCA_024181965.1 Aduncisulcus paluster
ATATCAAAGAAGTTGAATCTCCCAAAGAGAGGGCCATTGAATTAAAAAACAAAGGTAATACTTTGTTCAAAGATGGAAAATATGAAGAAGCCATTACGTTTTTTACGCAAGCTATTGAATTAAATCAAACGGATGCCGCCTTTTTCCACAATCGTTCCTTTTGCTATTTTAAGCTTGGAAAGTTTGCTGAAACGGTTGATGATGCTACACATGCTATTGACCTTAAAAAAACATATGTCAAAGCCTATTTCCGCCGTGCTCTTGGGAGAGCCGAATTGGATAACTTATCAGAGGCTATAAACGATCTTACCCTTGCTAGAAGGTATACAAAAACCCAAAAAACCAAAAAAAGAATTGATCAAACTATCACAGAATTTACTGATCGCCTTGGAAAGAAGCCTACCTTTTCTCTTTCCAAACACACTCCAAAGCTCCATTGGGATTCAGAACCAATTCCTTCTGTTTATAAAGGTCCAGTCTTCCCAGATCCCGATGAGACCTTGCCCAAGGATAAGCAAGATGCCTCCTTGGAGGTTTCTCCGGAACTTGCCGAGCGCATTCTCAAGTTTTTGAAAGAAGATAGGGAGAAACTCCCCATTTCATATACCGTGCGCCTCCTTGCTACTGCTTCCAGACTCTGTAGGATGGAAAGCAATGTTGTTGAACTCCCATCCGGCAAAAACAAGGATAGCGATCATATGGTCACAATTGTTGGAGATACACATGGACAATTCTACGACTTTTGCCATGTTCTTGAGGAAAATGGAATGCCCTCCCAATCTAACCGTTATGTCTTCCTTGGAGATTATGTCGATCGTGGAGCCTATGGAATTGAGATTGTTCTCCTCCTCTGCGCCGTTAAGATCGCTTGGCCTCAGTATATCGTAACTTTGAGAGGAAATCACGAGTCTAGATCCATGAACTCCATGTTTGGATTCCAGGAGGAAGTTCAGCAGTATTATGGCTCTCACAAGGACGCTTTGTTTGATCTCTTCTCCTATTTCTTCGAATCCCTCCCTCTCGCTGCCTCTGTCGGTGATGTGGGCAAGCCACGTATCTTTTGTGTCCATGGAGGTATTCCATCCGACGAATCTGTTGGCGTGTGCGGTATCAATGCCATCAACAGATTTATGCAGCCCCCCAGTGGTGTCATCACCTCTTCTAACGATGTTCTCGTCGATTTATTGTGGTCTGACCCCAGTACGATGCCTGGGAAGACTGTGAGTCCTCGTGGTGCTGGATTCCAGTTCGGAAATGATATCTGCAAGGCTTGGTTGGTTCGCCATGGGTACGACCGTATCTACCGTGCCCACCAGATCGCCAATGAAGGTACCGACAGACCTTTTGGCACTGATGATCTTGTGACAGTGTTCAGCTGTGCCAATTATTGTGGGACGAGTGGCAACAAAGGAGCTTATGTTCGTGTATCCAATGACCTCGCTGAGAACGTGAAATCTTACGACCCTCTTCCTCCTCCTCATCCTCGGGTCTCTTTTGCTCAGAAAATGCAGATGTTCTACCAGCTCTTTGGAGGATAACACAGCTCAACAGAAAGAAGGTTAGTGTTACACACAGAAAGAGAGAGAGAGAGAGAGAGAGAGAGAGAGGTGAAACAAGAAAAATAAGTAGAATATTGCTATTTATAATTATTTTCCCTTTTTTTATTTTTTTTATTTTTCGTTTCTTTGTCCATTTTCCTCCCCTCAGCCCCTCATCTCTTCTTTTTCTATTTTATTTTCAGCTCCATTTCAAAATATCCCGACATTTCTAATTATAGACATGTTTAATAACAGTTCATCGTTCTTATTTTTCCACCAAACTCCTTAAGCTCTGGAAATATTGTCTTTATCTATTCTTGGAGATATGGATATTCCTAGGACCTAGGAATTTCCTTATTATCCGAAGAAATAATATCGACAGTTTCGTCAACAATTTTTTTCATCAAATAAAAACGAAATAACAAAAGTCAGAGTTTCTCAATCGATCTACATCGCTGGAAAAAGAAAGATCTAAAAATAGAAAGCAAAAAATTCTCATTTATGGTAAGGATAGATCAATATATCTATCAAAATACTCAAAAATGGCTCAACATAATTAAAAATAGACTTAAAATTCTCAATAGCAATTTACAATATAGAAATCCAAAGAACTCTGGATCCAGTACATATCCTCGACCATTATATTATATATCAACCATTATTTTGTTTTCTTCTTACCCTTCCCTCTTCCTCCTTTCGTCCTCTCTGCTTCCTTGCTTAATCTCAGCTTCAACTTTCGCTGTTCTCTTCTTTTCAGGATCTCTCTCTCTCTCTGCTTCAATTCATCTGGGGGAACTTTAGAGCCACCCCAGTATTCTCCAGTCTTCTCCCTTCTCTCCTTTTCAAAAGCAATCGTTCCTCTTTTATCAAATACAAGCATTATACTCATGTGCTCAGCAGAGAATCCTTTCCCGACTCTGTTTTGAATCCACTGCCGAATCTTTGTAAAACCTCTCTTTGTAACCTTACTGAGATGATCAACAAGGGCACGATCACGAATGAACCCATTCTGAACGAACGAGGCCACGTAATAGTATGGTTCTATTCCTATTCGAGGTATTGGCCGTTTGGGATTATGGAGGGTACTAATAAAATACAGGGGAGGATTTGCTCGGATTTCTGGAGGCAAGGAGAGTATCTGAGCTTCATCAAGACCATGTTTCATGATAAACGCTTCTATTTCAGGAATAGAAGGGTGGGGATGATCGAAGCAAGCAAGATGATGAAAATCAGGCAAGGAGTCGAGAAAGGCTCTTTCTTTTGCCGTGTACTTTCCATCAATATCCTTTGGTTTTGTACTTGATGGAGAGATTGATGATTCCTCATTTTCTTCCAATGAAGCAGATACATCGGATGACAATTCATCGGATGATTCAGAGGACTCAGACTCATCACTAATATCCTCACCAAGCGATGATTGCTCTTCTTCTCCTTCGTCATCTCCTTCACTATTCTCTCCTATTTTCAATCTCAATGGAACAGAAGCTCTTCTTCTTTTTCCAATGACAACGGAAGATGGTTTCTCATTATCCTCGTCTTTGGTTGATTTTGATAATTGTTTCTCTTCCTCCGATTCTTCGATAATCCCCTCATCCTCAGCTTCAGAGTCAGCGTATGAAGATCGAACTTCTCCGGCATTCTTATCGGCCCGAAGACTTAAATATTTCGAATCTATATCTTTAGCATCAATACTAACCTGTCTTGACTTTCGAATTTGACCATGAGTTGGTTTATCGATATTTTTGAGAGACCGTTTCCCACGCCTTATTTTAGTCTTAGGAAGATGATCCAAATCCTTTGATATTATATCCTCTTTCTCTCTTTCTTCTTGTGGAGTCGTGACAATACGGACACCGCTGGGAATATGACGAACAACTTTGCCGGAAGAAGAAGTAATCCGGACAACTTCATCGAGGACGGAAGATGCAGTCTTCTTTCTCTTTAGAGCTTCTTTTTGCATAATTTCATATTTCTTTGCAATTTGCCGGCTTTTATGTAAGTAATGCTCATGAGCATCGGATTGGAATTTCTTCATCGATTCAACGTTTCGCCATGAACGAATGTGACATAATAGAACCAAAGAGTTTATAAGATATTGTTTCTCCTTACTTTCAATTAATTTATAATAATCAAGTGCTTGAGAGAATTCTTCACAGCGTAACTCAAGGAAGCTGCTGGAGGATAATTTTGGAGTAATAATTGGAAACGATAGCTCAAGCGATTCTCTACCCATCGAGGCATTCAAATGAGGAGATTTATAATCTGATCGTACACTTGATGATTGAGTTTGTTGGTTAGAAAGGAAAGGGGAAGAAGGTTTAAAATGCGATTGAGCTTCAGAATGAATTGTTTCATCGATAATAGGTGTTCCCTTTGAAGCTATGCCAGAAAAATGGGAAGGAAAATAATGATACTTTGAAACCATAATGTCTCGTAGTTGATCTCCTTCAATACATTCTTGAATGTCTTGGGATATTTTTTTCTTCGGAAATTGATCTAACCCATATCTTTTTGATAATATAATAATATTTTTTTCCAACTCATCCTCAAATTCAACGGAAAACGAATCAGCTTGAATTTTAGAGAGATCAATTGTAGGGCGAGGCAGAATAGAAGGTACTATCGTGTCATAATATTCTTTATATGAAATAAGATACATCAATTGTTGAATTAAGTCAGTAAATTCTGAGGATTTATGCCCGAAAGAAAAAGATTGTAGAATATCCTTTGAACTACTTCCATATGAAAAAAAATTATCCATATATAAAATTATTCTCCCTAACTATACAATATATCGTATTATTTGAAATATAATATTTCAATCCCAAGGAATAGGACAGAATTGAATTTTCTTATTTATCAATTCAATAAAGGATAAATATAAGCTCTTTTATCAAATAAAAACAACATATTATCCGGCTTTTGTATTATTTTGCCAAAAAATATTTATTATATTGGAAGATCCCGATCTTTGATTGCCAATCAATTCCAGTGGAAATAATTATTATTTATAATTAGTTTTATGTATAATGTTATAACAAAGGCATTGAACTCTTATCCTTTCCCTCACTAACCTTTTCTCTCCATTCTTCCCTGTATATCCCCCATGTTCTCAATCTCTCCTCTTCCATCCCTTCACTCCATCTTTTCATCCCATAAATCACGGCATCAGTACCGTCTGGTAATCTATTTACATTAATATTTGAAACAATATGGTCGGGTACCCTTCGTTTCAAACCTTTTCCCTCCGTTCTATCATCACCCCTACAGCTACCATCTTGCTCTTTAGAAACACTACTGGAACGCTCACAATCAGCTCCATCCTCCTCGCTTTCCTCTTCAACATGCGCCTTTGAATCATCAACTTCAAGAGAAGAAGAAGAGGAAGAACAAGGAAAAAGAGATTCTAGTTCAGATTTAATTCTTTCCGGCATTCCTCCAATATTGCTTCCTCCACCACACAAACATACATTAGCTAATAGTTCCTGTCGCATTGATATGGGGCACATGGCCAAAGACTCACGAAGAGCATCAACAATGGACCCCCGACTGACAAGACATGACTTGAACTGAGCTTTCACTGTGACAGGATTGAATGAGAAGTCTCCGCGGATCCAGGGTGAAAAAAGGATCTCACAACAGGATATACGTTCAATATCAAGCTCAATCGGATGTGACGAAGAGGAGGAGGAGCAAGGGAGATCCTCTGGCCTGGGACATTTGTCACCTTCTGCAAGCTGATAGAGTTCCTCAGCAGTGAGGGTCGATGAAGAATCCATCTCTATCTTTTGTGTCCAGTTTTTGGATGTTTTTTTCTCAGAATTGACGGAAATAGATACATTAAATGACATTGGACGAGAAGGAAGAGCGATTAAACGAGAGAGTTCATCACAAAGAGGTGTATCGGTATCAGAAGAAGGTGAAGAAGAAGCCAGTGAACGCTCTAATAGAACACTGTGATAATATTTGAAGGATGGTGGTACAAAACAAGCTTTTTGAAATATCTGATCAATAATACCATATTCAAAGGCCAAATCTTTTCGTTTATGAACTAATTTCTCCTTTAGATGGACTTTCATATGCATGCATCCAATATCAACTCGTCTAAAGGCATGAGAGAGAGGATTCCCTCCAATAATTGGAGAAATTCTCGTACAATCATGCCCAATATCAATAATTAAACGATGTTGAGAGGCTAAAAATGGGGAATATCCAAGAAAAAATGCAGAAGAAGCAAAAAACAATGATGAGAATCCAAAATGATCAAAAATCATCTCTTCAAATGCTTTAATAACAACAATTGGTGTCAAAGGAGGGAATGACAACACAATACTGCTTGTACTAATATCAAAATCCATTGAATCAAATGCTTTTTGTAAAATGGCTATTTGAAGGGCGGGATGGAGTAATATTCCTTTTTCTAGAGGTCGACAAATCTCTACTCCATATGTATCTTTGATTCTATTTAAAATTGGTGTTTCAATCTCCGCCCCAGTCATAAAAATGTGCTTTCTTTTTGCTTTCAAAGAATAAAGGCAATTATCAAACTTTAAGAAGTTATCCTCATCTCTTACAGCAATTTTACATGTATTTGTTCCATTATCAATAAGAATAATTTTTGACTTCTCCATCAGGAGTGCAAAACAATCCAAAATCATTTGCGCTGAGATCCAATGCCAAAATATTACTATTATTATCTAAAATGCTTTTAAAACATAGCCATAATAGTGGAAATCAGATTTATTGGGAAAATTAACTTCAATTGATATAGGAGATAGGAAAAAGGAAGGATTTAGATCTATCTCAGGTTGCACTACAAGGAATGTCCAATTAATTGCATAATAATCAAGAAAATAAATCCGTCTATTCATCCATGGTTGGGACTTCGAAGAAATTATCTTCATCGATCTCAAAACCTTCCTGTGGGGCAATATCGTGGTCAGATTCATATTGCAGACCTCTCATAACAGTGTCCCAACCATCTTCAATTGTTTCTTCCTCACGGCCATGGTACTCCTCACCTCTGTTTTCGGCAATCATCCTAAGAGTCTCTTCTCTTTCTTCATCGGATAATTTGGCCCAAGCAGAACGCAAAGCAATATCACTTTGGACACTTTTAGAGTGAGATATACTTTGTCTCAATCCAATGATACTGGAACCAACAATAATTAAGAATAAAACAACGATTCCAGCAATGGATTTCCAATTCTTGCCACCCTTTCCCTTTTTCTTAAAAGGAACACAAAAAGATTGGTAAAAATTCAAAAATATAACATATAAAATATAAATTTAGCCAATAAAATTGTTAGTTTATAAGATTTAAATCTCGATGGAACTTTTGAATTATACATACCTTATTGACCTTTTTAGCAACATCTTTCCTACTAATGTTTCCTTTCTTAGGAACTCTTTTGGGTGTTGTTGTATGCTTGGCCATTATATTCTTTTGCCGTCAAGAAAAGATCATTTCAATTTTCAAACTAAAATCGGCTCGGGTTACTGTCAGCTGATATCGATATGACTACTGTATACAATGATGAAATTAAAATTTAGAATGCAATTAATTATTGATTTTATTATTTCCTTATTTATTATCCTTTAATTCAACACATATAGGTTGACTTTTTGTTTCTCCAAATTGAGCTATTTCTGAAACAAAAAATGTTTGAATTGTGACATGAATCTTAACTAAAATGTTAATCCATCCAAAAATCAATTCATTAATTTGTTTATTAGTGCTTCAAGATAATGTCAGATTTTTCATGATAATTAGAGTTCAGGAAAATAAAGATAAATAGATAATTTTAATAAACTTTCAAATATTATGCAAGAATAAGACAAACAAGAATCCATTGTTAAGTGCTGCCAAAATGTTGACAAGTATAGACTTTTCCTCAATCTGTTTCCAACTCGACAAAACATATAACTAAAATATCATTATTGGGATAGAATTATCATAAATTATTATTATTTGACCATAAAAAACCATAAATGCATCCACCAGAACCTCTGGAGCCTTCAAGTCTGTATGTCAAGTTGAGATACTATTCCCTTACTATCATATCCTAGATAGAAGTTGTATCAAAAACATGAGACACCATTTTGATTTATCAAATATTAATGCTTGTTCTTGCTTAATTTTGTACTTTTCTATTTAATCAACAGAGCATCTGAAGCACATTGATGGAGGCAACACAGGCCAGCAACTTTCATCGCTGGAACGGATCTCCTCAGATTCTTCCAAATCAACATCTAATTCACACTGAATACGAAGTAATTTAAGACATTTCTCACTGATACATATAATATATTCCCCCTCATAGTCTTCCCCAATATCAGAGCCAGAGTCAGTGTCATGGGGTTGAACACAACAGAGATCTTCCCCAAAATAGGGGGTTGAGGGATCTGATGGTAACATAAAGGAAAAGTTTAAAGATATTCTATATTTGGACTCAGGTAATAAGAATAATATTCCAACCAGACTAATCATCAGACACAACAACTTGAACATCTTTTCTAGCACGTTCTTCATCCTCTTCTTCCCCTCCAAACTGATCAGCCGAACTATAACGACCGTATCGTATAATAGTACATAACATTCCCAAATTACTCAAGAAAGCAACTACAGGACGAATTAATGGCGAATACATGTGAAATTTATCAAAAAAGCTAATAATTACTGCAAGCAAAGCAGGGAAAAATAGGATAAAAGTAAGATAAAATCCTTCATTAAGCACTAAAATTAGCCCCAAGAAAGATCCTATTGCTGTTGTCAAAAAGAAAGATAACCCAACCGCAAAGTTAGGATTAGAATATACAAGAACATTTAATCCCATTTCATTCAATCGAGAGTCAAACTCCATATCTCCTTCTAAAATTATAGATCCAATTCCAAGAATGGACAAAATAGCTGCCATTCCAGCCGAAAATGATCTAGTACTCGATTTACAATATGAACAATTCTCTCCAATGTATGCCATAGACAACATCAGCCAAGGGAAAGCAAGGGCAAATAATGAAGAGGCAACCATCGAGATAGCTTTGAAAGACTCCTCTTCGAAATTGAAAATCGAAAATATACCAGCTTGTATACCATCAACAACAACTGTTCCAGTAGCTGCCAAAAGAGCAACACATGCTTCTTTCAATTTTGACAAAGTGAGAAGTTCTCGAATTGTAAGGTGAATCATAACAACTGACAACACTGATAAGATAGCAAAACCAATAAATATTATAATTTGAATCAGATCCATTTGTTGAAAAACTTTATATCGAGTCAAAACAACACTTTTTTTACTTTTTGCATCATCATCATACCTTATGATGCCATTGAGTCAATGGAAGACAATTACTTCATTTAAAGTTTATATTTTTTATTATATTGTAAAATACAGTCTATTTCATCGATATCTACAATCCAGATTGATAGAATTTTATTGCACACAAAAATTGTAATCCGAACATATTTCCAAACTTTGAATCATGTTATTCAAATGGGAATACAACTTGAAATAAGGAGAATACACCATGAAGTGGATGATTATTCGCCTCCCATTTCCATCCGAAGTTCAGCAGCCTTCCTTGCTGTTTCCTCTCTGTCAGTCGATTCGCCCAATTTAAGGCCAGTGAGTGGAGAAGACGATACACGGGCCCCCATTCCAGTTCTACGAGGGGAAGTGAGGAGGAAAGCAGCCTGAGAAGCCAAGGGAGGCGAAGGTCTGGGTTCAACTCCATCACCAGCAGCAACAAACACGGCTTCAGGCTCAACACCACCTTCTATTGTTCTTCCATCGTGAATGTAAGCCGTGAGTCTTGAATGAGCACTTTCCCAAGGAAGCGAGACTTGATCAGGGTCAAACTCAGTCGTAGCATTGGGAGAAGATGTTCCCAGACCCTCTCTGTCGGCCTTAGCACGTCTTCTACGCTCTTCACGGGCACCACTCTCACGATCACCCATACGACCCATTCCAAAGAGCCTCTTCGCTTCTTTCAACCGTTCACTCTTCTCACGTCTATATGTCACCTCATAAAGAGATAATTCAGCCTTAAATTGTTGTTCAAGAGCAGTAAAATCCTTCTTCCTGGCTACCTCAAGTTGTTTACGTCCTTGCTCGATCCTAGCAATCAACCTGGTCTTTCCATCCCTTTGAATCTGTAAAAGTCTTCTAACTAAACGATCGGCCGTTTTTAAATACTTTTCCTCATGACGATCAAGCTCCCAAGCCCTCAATTCATCAGCACGACGCTTAACTTGGCTTGCTTCCTTATATTTTCCTTGTGATACAAGGGAACGTTGTATTCTCTCCATATTTAACAAACTCGCAGATGGACGGAATCTAAATGATCGCAGTAAGGACGATTCGAGTTGAGCAAATTCACGACTCTCCACAGAAGGAGCATCAGTAGGATTTCCACGCGATGACAACATACGCTCACGTGGAGATCTTGGACTACGAATATCAGCCTCGGTTATGTCTTTCTTACGCTCCAAAAACTGACGAAGCCTCTCATTTTTAGTCTTGGCAGAGTTTTTAAATCTTTGACGTTGCTCAGCATGCCTTTTTTCCATTTCAGAAATCATATCATTTGAATTGGTATCATATTCAGCTAAATCATGTTCCCAACGATTTCTCAATTCAATTTTGACTTCTTCATGAACCCTGTGGAGCTCATCAAGCTGAGCCACATGTTCCGATTCGAGTTGTTCATTAACTTTCCGCAAATATGACGCTTTGTGTTTCTTAATTTCTTTTTTCATCTGCTCAGCTTTAATATACTCTTGTCCTTCATCCAACTTGATTAATTCTTGTTCAAGCTTCTCCCTACATTAAAATATAGCAATAAAAGATAAATAAAAACAAGGAAATTCAATTCAATTTGTAAATATTGTAAAGATATTAGCGAAAACACAAACATGATGAAAACATGCATCTCACCACATATATTCAGACAAAAAGAATTCAACATACAAATCTCGCAAGAAAACAATCTCGTCAGGGGTCAAACTATCAGCCATTATCAAATCGTTGTCAAAATGCGGTAAATAAAAATTCCACTTGATTCACCGCATGTCTGAGAACAATAAGGAAGAAATTTTATTCAAAATTATATTTTATATTACAATATTTTCTGATCCAGTTGTTTTATTCTCAAATTCAAGCGACAGACACTCTCTGTCAAAGCTTCGGAAGCTTTGGGAAATCCATTGGAAATTTGAAATATTACCAATTAAAAAATAAAAACATACCCAAATTTATTCTAAAAATCATAAAATCCATACGATATTCCACTATTACCCAAAATATTCGGCTTGTGCTACTTCCCCATCCGTATGGGTAGTTCCTGCTTCCCAAAAAGGTTCTGTATTAGCGTGTAACAAATCGAGATATAAAAAATATGTTAGCGTTCATATTACAATTACTATTGATATATCCTTTTTCCTCTTCAAGAGAAAAGAAGTCTAGGCTGAACAACAGCCTCCCTGTTTTGCTTCAGCAGCCTCTTCTGCTTCCTTCTCTTTCCTGTTATCCTCGGTAATCTTCTTCCTCGTCATATCTTCAAGGGTTACTGTTGGAACCTTCTCTTCCTCTTCTTCCTCTTCTTTCACTTCTTCCTCTTCTTTCACTCCTTTCACTTCTTTTTCTTCTTCGACCTTTTCTTCTTCGACCTTTTGTTGTTCGATTTGTTTTTGGATGATTTCCTCTTCCTTCTCCTCTTCGACAACCTTTTCTTCCTCTTCTTTCTTTTGTTCCTCTTCAACAACCTTTTCTTCCTCTTCTTTCTTTTCTTCCTCTAAAAAGGGTCCAACTTCTTCAGTCCCGTCTCCATAAGCACCAAAGGCTGCCATTTCTTCAGCTTCGAGTCTCCGTTTTTCCTCTTCAGCGGCAATTCTTTCTTCATCTTCTTGTTGCATTTGCCTTTCCATTTCCATGGCTTCTTGAGCCCTGAGTTTCCTTACTTCTTCCTTGGCAGCTTCAATGGCTTCCTCCTCCTCTTTCAATATGCGTTCTTTTTCTTCAGCATCGAGTTCTTCCTCCTCTTCGCCTTCTTCGCTCCACTCGTCCTTTTCCCGAGGAGCAGGCTTTTCAAGTTCAAGATCCCAACCATCACACTCTTTGCTAGAAACACCTCTCATAGTAGCTTTCAAAGGATGGCTTGAATTCTCACTCACGAGCCCCATTCGCAGATCAATTTCTTCATCGCTCACAGCACTGACCACACCAAGACAACCGTGGCCCATGAATTGTGGATTTTTGAACACACAGGTACACTCTACAGTGAAAACAAGGTCTTGTTCAACCTTTTCTTGCGGAATAATGACATAGTTATCGATGCAATGACTACAATAACCAACCCGAGTAACTTCATGGTTCTTCTTCCATGGAGGAATAACAGTCAAACGTAGGACTTTGACTTCACGACGCTTGTCCTTAATCATTCGTGGGTTCAAAGTCTCCAAATTCATTGTGATGATACGACCATTTGGATAAGCTCTCTTTCCAAGCTTTGAGGCAGGCACCTTTAATGTCATAACACAATGGCCTTCATCAGGACCCATTAACCTCACAAAATGTTTGAAGAAATGCTCAAAACGAGAGGGGAACAGAGCACCTTGGAAGTCCTCGAACACAGAAAGGAAATCACTCCATTCAATATAGAAAATACCATCATTGGCGTCAGTGTGCTTTAAAACATCAAGTAAAGTCCTGCCATCGTCGAGTTTTTCTTTCCAAATATCATCTTTATCGCCAAATGCTCCATTCCATTCGCCGTCCTTGCCCCAAGGGTTCATCATCTTGACGAGGCGAAGCATGCTCTTCTTGGCTTTCAATGATGGAGGCAAGTGGGCTTTCCGAAGCTGAATCAAGTCCATAATTCCATATGCATGGTTTCCAACAAGCCCCTTTTGTTGTGATATCGCAGCTGCCCCAAACACACCCTTTTGGGCCTTAAGACAGTTTTTCATATAATCAAATAGATAGGATTTTTCACAATCTTTCGACATTACTCTTGGGAGAGGCACGGAAGGAGTCAAAGCAGCCAGTCCGTGGGACACGAAGCCACCACAGATATTATCATAACCTCCACAAAGTTTTGCGAATCCTTTCTCAATCATAGACACCCATAACTCTTTGATGTTGTCACTTCGAGAGGTAATTGGTTGCCAGGCAGTGACTGTTAGCGATCCATCGTGATTCCTCTGCAATCTCAAAGGACATAAGGCTAATTTGCGATCAACGGGCACAAACACTGGTTTACCGAGGACATAAAAACGAGTGACAATCCTACCGCTCTCAGGATCATCAATAGGGATGAATTTGTCAAGAAGCCAGGGGAATGGAGCAAGAGCACAGATACTGGAGATAAACCAACAATCTCCAATAGATCCTTGGTGAATATCGCTAATATGGATACCATCTTCATCAGTCAAGACACTATCTTCAATTTCTCTATATGTCATCTTGCCTTCAAATCCGTGAGAAGATATTAATTCGTATTTCTGTCCAAAAGCTTTTTTAGCATCAGTAAAAACCGGATCAACGTATGGAGTAGTACTTGAACCCTCCATAGAGAAGGTAGCATCTGTCGCATACGATGTAATAAGCTCTAAACCAAGCTCTTGTAAATTTTTTCCAGCATCAATACCAGAAGTTCTAACATCGTCGACGTTAGTAGCTTCATAATACCGCATTTTTGTTTTTTCTGTTGTTCCAATGTCGCTCATTTTTTCTTTTTTTCTTATGTAGACAAATCTGGTTGGAATCCGATTTGTTTTTCCAATGGGAGATTCACACGATTTTTCATATATTGGAAAGATATTTTGTTGATTTTGGTACTCTTATAAACTTCATCGCGTTAAGATCTGTGATTTTTTATGTTTTCAAACGTTCAGGAAAATTGTTCTTTTTGAGTCTTGACCACTGGTGGCCTTATTGCAATTCAGATAGTGATCAGGACACATTTCACGTTAACATAAAGGACATTTAGTACCCTTGCAAACATCTGAGACCAAGCCCACACGTTTGCGACATACACACATTGTGCCAATTATTGTGAGATCAAAATCATAGTAGCAATAATTCATACCAGATAGAGTTTGTAATGAGAATAAAAAGTTTTATGATTAGTTGATTCGACGATATCGATTGAAATTTCACATTGTACAGCAGTAATGAGTGAGAACGAACAAGATACCCATATTGAAACAGGACACGACGAATCAATAGTCGACGGATCAATAGTTAATGATGAAACGAAGCATCCTGTTGTTGCTGAGAGCAGAATTTCTGATCCTGCTGCTGTCGCCTCTGATATTGATAATGAGGAAGCTGAAAGGGCAGTTACCGATAAGCCAATAGAGAATGAGTCGGAAGAAGAAGAAGACGATGAAGATTCCTCCTCCTCTTCTGTTTCTTCAACTTCCTCCGAGTCCGAGCAAATAGAGGATAAAAAGACGGGTGATTCTGAGGATAACGACAATCAAAAAGAACAAGAAGAAGAAAACAAACAACTTGTTGAAGAAATGAAACGTCAGGAAGAAGAGGCCGAGAAAAGACAAAAAGAAGAATTAGAACG
>BQXS01011278.1:24596-36053 GCA_024181965.1 Aduncisulcus paluster
CGCCTCTGATATTGATAATGAGGAAGCTGAAAGGGCAGTTACCGATAAGCCAATAGAGAATGAGTCGGAAGAAGAAGAAGACGATGAAGATTCCTCCTCCTCTTCTGTTTCTTCAACTTCCTCCGAGTCCGAGCAAATAGAGGATAAAAAGACGGGTGATTCTGAGGATAACGACAATCAAAAAGAACAAGAAGAAGAAAACAAACAACTTGTTGAAGAAATGAAACGTCAGGAAGAAGAGGCCGAGAAAAGACAAAAAGAAGAATTAGAACGTCAAAAACAGGAGGAAGAAGAGAAGCTCCGCGAAGAACAACGCGTAACTGCCGAACAAGAAATGTCTAAACGTGAAGAATCTTCTGATTCAACCGAGCTATCAGAAAAAGGTTCAGTTGAAAAAGATAACGAAGACCTTCCCCATTCCCCCATTCAAACTACCGTTGTTGTGCCTGGAAGGGATGAGATTGTGCCCCAACCTCCAGCAGAGAAGCCTTATGTATACAAACGCCCAATCAACATAGGGAGACCTGCCAGTCAGTCCCAGGATCGTCCTGGAGAAGAGAAAGAGTATGTAACTTCATTATTACCAACATCTGCTTTCTCAAGGTATAAAATCAAGTGTGAAGAGATCAAATGTTTCCCCAACCCTTACTTGTGCAAACTATTATCTGCTGCCGGCGATTCCAAGAGTGAAATCACTCACCTCGACCTTAGCAAGACATATATTGGTGACAAGAACGCTGTGAGTCTTGCCCATGCCCTGAAAGACCAACGTCTCGTCGACCTTGATATTTCTCAGAATGGTATTGGAAATGACGGATGTGTTGCTCTCTGCGAGGCCCTTCGAGGAACCCAGATTCGTAAGATTAGCCTTCAGCAGAATATGATTTCAGAGAGAGGAGCCAAGGCTATCCTCTCATTACTCGAGGGCACTCCTTCTCTCTTGGATGTCAATTATAGCGGTAATCCCATCAGAAGTCGGTTAAGGACCAGGCTTTTGAAAGAATTGATGAAACGAAAGTAATGATGATTTACATTTTACTCGTTTTTCAACAATGAAGCAAGTCCAATGGACTTAGTCCATTTATTTATTTCGCCCTTTCTTGTACCTATATTTTTAGATTGATTGAACTTCACTTTCAGCAATCAAATTGATTCAATTATTGAGAATAAATATCCAATTATTCCCATAATATTGTAGATACTCAGAGAGCTCTGAGAAACAAACACAGAGAGAGTTAAGTGAGACTATATATTAAATAGTCTCCTAAAACACAACAGAGGAACATTAGCTCGAAGCACAAAAATAATCAATGCAACACCACTCCACAATTCAATAAGAATCGACCGAAAAGAAGAAGAATATAGAATGATAGAGAGAGAGAGAGAGAGAAAGGAAGAAAAAAGATAAAAGGATATGAATTACAAAAGATAGAAATAGACATAAGAATATGCCAAAAAAATCAAAATATATAGATATAATAAAACTATTTTCTGCATGTTATAAAATTAGAACATGAGAAAGAATGGAGAAGTATAATGCCAGAGATTAAACAAATAAGCCAAGGGAAAAAGCAGAAGATGATCGATTAGAATTATCGATCTCATTTATCAAAAAAGATTGTAAATAATTGCAAATAGATTGGAATAACGATTGTATTATATGAATTGAATAGAACCTCATTGAGAGAGATAGAAAAATGAGAACAGTCAATTCAATAATAATAATAATAATAATAAAATCACAAATATATAGATATAATAAAACTATTTTCTGCATGTTATAAAATTAGAACATGAGAAAGAATGGAGAAGTATAATGCCAGAGATTAAACAAATAAGCCAAGGGAAAAAGCAGAAGATGATCGATTAGAATTATCGATCTCATTTATCAAAAAAGATTGTAAATAATTGCAAATAGATTGGAATAACGATTGTATTATATGAATTGAATAGAACCTCATTGAGAGAGATAGAAAAATGAGAACAGTCAATTCAATAATAAGAACATTAGCTCGAAGCACAAAAATAATCAATGCAACACCACTCCACAATTCAATAAGAATCGACCGAAAAGAAGAAGAATATAGAATGATAGAGAGAGAGAGAGAGAGAAAGGAAGAAAAAAGATAAAAGGATATGAATTACAAAAGATAGAAATAGACATAAGAATATGCCAAAAAAATCAAAATATATAGATATAATAAAACTATTTTCTGCATGTTATAAAATTAGAACATGAGAAAGAATGGAGAAGTATAATGCCAGAGATTAAACAAATAAGCCAAGGGAAAAAGCAGAAGATGATCGATTAGAATTATCGATCTCATTTATCAAAAAAGATTGTAAATAATTGCAAATAGATTGGAATAACGATTGTATTATATGAATTGAATAGAACCTCATAGAGAGAGAGAGAGAGAGAAAGGAAGAAAAAAGATAAAAGGATATGAATTACAAAAGATAGAAATAGACATAAGAATATGCCAAAAAAATCAAAATATATAGATATAATAAAACTATTTTCTGCATGTTATAAAATTAGAACATGAGAAAGAATGGAGAAGTATAATGCCAGAGATTAAACAAATAAGCCAAGGGAAAAAGCAGAAGATGATCGATTAGAATTATCGATCTCATTTATCAAAAAAGATTGTAAATAATTGCAAATAGATTGGAATAACGATTGTATTATATGAATTGAATAGAACCTCATTGAGAGAGATAGAAAAATGAGAACAGTCAATTCAATAATAATAATAATAATAAAATCACAAATATGCTTCTCTTTGAAACATAATGAGAAATATCTAAAAATAGATTTAGAAAAGAAGTAATATGCTTGAAAACATCCCGAGAAATGAATAATAGATCATCAGATTTCATTTGTAAATAAATGAAAAGAGAATCATATATATTAATTATATTTTATAAAGAAAAACAACAAAGAATCGAATAGAATAGAATTTTTAAAACAAACAAATACTGTACTGTACTATACTGTACTGTACTAACGATAAAACAACAAGGATTTCATCGCTTCAATCAAATTCTACCCAAGGAATTGACTGCATACAGAGTTTGATTTAATCTGCATGCTTGACTGCGAGTTTGGAGGAGAAAGTCGAGGGGATGAAATAGGTGAGCCGTTCAGATGCTCATGTAAATTACTTTCAATCTGATTCACAAGCTGCTCTTTCTGTTCGCTTGAAAGTATATTTATCCTCTCCTTTCCATCACAAGGACAGACATCCCCGAGCAGGGCAACATAATCATCACCAAAGAAGGCCATTTCATTACAAAAACAGCCATCTCCAACGACTATACCATCAATCTTGAATGCAGCAGCGAACGAAGACAACCAGGGCACGAAATAAGAGCTGAGATAGTTGAGAGATGTGAAGAGGAACCCACTCATATCGACATTGCCAGCACCGACAGTGAACACGATATCTGAGCATGTGTAAAGGTCGAAATCGAAGAAGAGACTATTGTCAGAAACATCAACAGTGGGCCACGCAACCATATTGATAGTTGCAGTAGCAGAAACAATCGTAGTCCAAGAATCGCCCATTGAAGACTTCTGAGATATTGAAATTATCACAGGATACTGAATATCCACTGCAGAAACAAGCATGAAGACATCCGGAACATCTTGAACAATCACGGAGAAGGTACTAAGACAAGTGTCATCATCAACGAGGCACATACCTGGTATTGTGGAGCCATCTGGGACAAGGATGCTCAAAGATGAAGAGGAAATACTCCCAGAATAATTGAATGCATCCCTGTAATAAAAGATCCAAGCCAAAGAACCGATATAATCAAGAGAAAAAATATGCTGAAGTCCACTAGAATCAATAACATCGGGAATCTCGTCACCAAGATGCATGGACGTGTACAATGGCGTATCATCTTGGACCCAAACATAAGAATAGGTTGAAGCCATGTACTGAGTCACAATTACAGGATCAGCCACCATGCGTTCATCTAGACCACTTGTAAGTGAGTCATTTGCATTCCCGGGTCCATGATTCTCATTCACATTCACTTGATTGCAAGTGGGACTGTTTCTAATCGCAGCATTCACCATAGTCTCAACAGAAGTCTTGAGAGCAATATCAATAGTGTTCTCAACAAGAACTGTGATCGTAGGTTCGAGCGCAGCAACAATAATTGAATATAAATCTTCCATATTTCCATGAATAACAATATTCAAACTCTCGATTGTAAATTCAACATCATCCATTTGAAGGTATTCATACCCTTCATCATCAGCAGTCAATCCAACAAGAACATAAAAATATGCCTTGGAAACAGATACATCGAGCTCTCCACCATCAGACATATAAGGGAATGTCTGTTGTTTGAAGCTCCATTGGAAGGTTAAGCGAACCTCCAGATCAGTGGCGTGAGCATTGACACCAATATCGTCAGTAAATCCCAAAGAAACATCTCCAATATAAAAAGTTGTGAATGCACCATCGTCTAGATTAAAAGTAATGGAGCCAATTGGAGTATTAATATTGAAAGAAGTGTCTGGGATATTTACGGAAGCAACAGCTTCAACAATCTCTTCCTTAAAAATATCACAGTATGTATCCACAGCAGAGAGAGTTAATGTTTCCTTTCCACCACGATATGACTGGAAAGATGTGTCAGAGAACACTGATTCGAAAATAAGAAGGAAAAGAAGTAGGAAAATACAATGAAAATTCATGTTATTGATGTCAACAATTTTTTTTCGCCAAATAGAATGGATGATGAAAACAAGTCGGCTCGACAGAAATAATTTTTGTTCGTGGGCAGAACAAAACCTTCTATTTCCGAGTGTGACAAGAGTTCTCAATATACTAGTGATTTTCTTAAATATAATTGATATATTTCCCCATAATAATATTCTCATATATCATTATTATTGAGAAAAAAAGCTCTGCTTGATGATCGCGCTAACATTTCATTCCAAAGGAATTCGGCCATTTTATTCATAATTCAACTTATAAATATTCGAATAAACATGATTTTAGAAATATGTATACTGTATGCATCTCTATTCGATCTCTTTATAAGAAGCAACAGACCAGTCACAATCAATTTTGACTGGACGAGAGAGAGAAGTCCCTGTTTCAGACACCTTAGCAAATTGAATGTCACTGCTTTGCTTGCAATCACGAGCAACACAAACTTTCACGCATTTTTGGAGGAGAGCTGCAGCCTGATCCTCAGTAATCTCTGGATTCCATTCCCTTCTGATCATTGGAAGGGCCAAATCCTCAGCATAACCAGTGGCAGTATAATCACATTCAAAATGAGTTCCATAAAGATCGATATAACCAAGGAAAGACTTTCCATCCTTGTCAGAACCCGCCACAATTAAATATGTCCATTTAGGTTTCATATCTGAACGATGGTGATATAATATTCTTGTTAATAATGTGTGGATCTCTGAGGCATTGAGAACAACGCCATCATCTTGTTGAACATCATGTTCTCTAAAAGGGAATGAAGGAAAATCAAATAATAAGAAATAAAAGAAGATGCCTAATTAATAAAACATAAACAAAAATGAAACAACACATACATTTCTTTCTCCATTTCTTCCATTAATGTAGTAAAATCAGCATGATCTCCTGTAAAAGAAATGAGAGTATTATCACCGAAGCTACGAATTCTAGAAAATCCCCTATACCTCGCCATCCTTCCAAAGGATACTATATAATATAATTAGAACAAGTTCATGAAAAGACAAACAGTTGATTTGAAAATAAAAAGTAGAATAACATACACAATGTATCGGCCGTCATCATCACACCACCTTTATACTTTATCGCAATAATTGAACCTCCAGAAAGAGTCATCTGTTTGTATCAAAGAAAACTCTTACCAAAAATCCTTGACAAGAGATCAGACATTAAGTGGCAAATTTAACAAAGATTTCCGATATAACATGTTATTTAATGATAATTATGAGAAGATTTTTTCAAGGAATCTTCGTATATGACGATATAGATAAGTTTTTTTGTCAAATCCTCCTCTGGAATTTTAAATCCAAAAAAAAATGGATATTGTCATTAAAAAATGGTATTACATTCTAAAAAGCACCAAGATACTCCAAGTTAACATTGTATCCTCTGAATAACTAGAAGCCTCCTCCTTTGTGTTATCACGGAATAATTTTTATCATCAACTTAATCTTTTAATTCAATCAAACCTACTTTAAAAAAACACATGGGTTCTGCTCGTTCTAAAGTCGAATTATCAAAATCTGAACTCCGAGAACTAGTAGCCACTTCTACATGTATGTAAACTCTATTTTTTTCTTTCTATTTATCCCTTTTGCAATCATTTATCATCAATTATATTCTAATTTTTTAACTTAGTTGATGAATCTGAGTTATTAGTTCTATTCGATCATTTCAAGGCTATTTCTGCCTCCGAGACAGATGATGGATTAATTGATCTATCAGAATTCTCTCGAGCGCTGGGGCTCACGAAAAATCTTTTTTCGCGACGAATTTTCCGACTGTTTGATGAGAATGGGGATGGAGTAATTAATTTTAAAGAATTCGTTATTGGTCTTTCCATCTTTAGCCCCAAAGGGTCCACTGCCGATAAAGAAGATTTTTCTTTCCGTTTCTTTGATTCTGATGGAGATGGGTACATTAGTCGTGAAGAGTTAGATGAGGTTCTGAGAGCTTCGATCTCTGAACATGGACAACTCGCAATTTCTGAGGAACAAATTGAGGCTCTTTTGGACTCAACCTTTGAAGAAGTTGACCTTAATGGAGATGGCAGGATTGACAAGGCTGAATACAAGCTTATGTTAAAGAAACACAAGTCAATTTTGGACCAAATGACAATCGGAGCACAAGAAGGGTCAGAATTCTCTAAAATTGAGATTAAAACAAAGAAATATTCCCTGAAATAGTATCTATTCAGATTCCTTCCTCTTCACCAAATCTTAATACTTATTTTAACTTTTTTAGATCTATTATTATTTATTTTGAATCCTATCAACACTATTGTACCTTTTCTCTGTTGTAAAATGTATTTTATTTGATATATACTTGAATTATGAGATTCTGAGACAGAATTCGTTTCAAAACCAATAACAATCATAACTGGTTGATGATATATTCATATTTATATGAGAATATATTTGTAATGGTTATATAGTTTTTCTTCTTTTTTTTTTTTTTTGCTAAAATTGCTACTTTTTCTTCTCTTTTGATGAGTCGTTTGTTTATCTCGCTTCTGCATCTTCTTCTTCTATTCACTTATTTTCTCTTATTTACACTACAATCTTCCGGTTGTAATTTTTAATAATGCACTCGGGCGTTACGAAACCCTTTCATTTTGTTTTAGCTTTATTTCCTCAATAAAATTGTTATTTATGTATTTATTATGAAATAATATCACTTGCACAATGCGAATTAATCAGAGGATTCATCACTACTTGAATATTCTTCGCCATATTCCTGAGACGATTCCTCGACAGGTTTTTCTTCGGGCTCGACCTTTTCGACTTCAACCTTCTTCTTTGAAGGAGCTCTCTTCTTGGGAATAACACCTTCAGAAATGGTTCTCTTTGCAACTTCATCGTACTTCTTGATTTGAGATTCAGAAAGAGCATTCCACTTTTTGACTATTTTTTTCATTGCAGTACCCTTGGAAATAGTCTTTTCTTCTTTAACTTCCATCTTGACAAGTTCGCAACCATAAAATAGTGCAAATCCAGTCAGAACTGAAGCAGAAGGGACCTTCTTCCCTTTTTTAGCAGGGACAAAGTCTGGATTGGCCTTTTTGAAGGCATCCATCTCTTTCTTCCATTTTTCCATGTCCTTTTTGTACTCAGCTGCATAGGATTCCTTTTCAACAGCTGGAATATTTGCGTAAAGTTCTCCTAACTTTGAAGTGAATTCTTTAGCCCTCAATTGAGGGAACTTCTTTTTGATATCAGCACGATTTTTCGCAGTCCAGCGCATGTAACTGCCATTTAACGTAGTTTAGGTAACATTAATGATCGGATTGGTCATTTCAAAAAAAAAAAAATTAATGTTTGGCGGAATAAGCAAACCATATAAATTAAAACTTGAAATAATTTAACGTTAACGTACGAATTTAATGGTCTTTTAGGAGCTCTTACTTCTGTCATCTCGTTTTTTTGTCGTATCGTTCAGATCGTTGGCAAAACAAGAACTCTGAACAGCTTGAGTAGACTATTCTGTTCCCAATGAGTCTTTCATGTTATTTCTGAAAAATATACTTTCGTAATTGAGTTGTTAAATTTGTTCGATATCCCCTACTCTTTTTTTACCTATTTCTCCTTGATTCTTAATTCCAGAATTCTTTTAAATTTTATTTTTTTACATTATCGAAGTGTGTCATTACAATTATTTCCCATGACCTCTCTTTTTCACGTTTTTTTTTTTGTCAAGCCTCGCAATTCATGCCCTGTGTCTCTTCCCTGAGCTAATACTCAAATGAAGGGACTTTTCAAAGTACAATTACACTATTACTCAAATTTTTTATAAAATAATCTTTATTTTATTAATGGAACCTCCGCACTTTGTGAACATTTCTTTTTGCTTCTGTACTGAGTTCGTAGACCATTAAACAACTTTATTGTTGCTTTTAGTTGTGAAATTATATTTTCTTGATTGTATGAACAAATTAGATTTCGTTAGTGATGACGGAGAATCATCGTTAATTGATTCTCACCACCAACTTTACAAATTGCAAAATGAATTCCTTAAACAAAGAGCAATATCAGCATATTCTCCCGATGAAAAAAGAATGACCCATACTTTGGTAAATCCGGTTCAGCCTTCTCTCCCTCGATCTAAATCTCCATGTCCTCGTAAACAGCGAGATCCCTCATACTTTTCCCGAAAAGAAGATTCATCAGATGGAATCAATCAAAAATATTACCATTCCTTTTCTTGTTTTCAACGATTTCATCAACCTCAAAGTCGACAAGGTATTTCTATTGATGTTTCTGACCCGAAATTCAAAAAGCCCGAAAGTTATTATATTAATGTAATCTTTAGCGATGCTCATCATCCAATACCTCAACTTCCTACCACTTTAGAACTTCGACTATCCCATCCAATACCTCGTAAACCTTCTGCTGTTCGTCAAATGATAGCTGATCGTTCTCGCCGAGAACATCAACAGTTTGATTCTCTGACTAGAAATCGTCACTTTGCCCATTGTGAAGTTGTCAGGGCGCGAAAAGCTGCTGCAGACTCCGAGAGGCAAGTCCAACTACGTTTACACTCAGATATGTCGATTGCACGAGCTACAGCCCGAAGAGATTATTTTACTCTTAAGAAAATTAAATTTGCAAGACAAGAGCTTGCTAAAGTTCATTATTCCGATCATCTTCATCAAGATATGGTCGAATCTCCTCGAATGGATGAATTGAAGTCTGATGCAAGCAGTTTTGATGATATTATGATGCGACTTCTTCAAGATGCTGCTGAAAATCCTTCAGATTCGAGTGGGTTGACCGATTCAGAATTCGAATTTCTCAAGATATGGATCCATGGAAAGATCGAGGAAATGAAGATCCAAGAAGAGAGAGAGTTAGAGAAAAAAGAAATGCTTTCGAAGTGGCAATCATTAATTAAGGAAGGGAATTCAGTCGATTGGACAAAACCCGATGAAACCAAAGAACTTTCTTCAACATCTGAGAATGACCAAGTGTCTCTCAATACACATGACATAATCAAAAAAAGTCAACATAAAGAAGAAGAAAAAGAATATGACGATACATCAACGAAATATTCTGATCCTTCTTCGATTGACAAAGAGATTTCTACGAGGAACAAATCAAAAAAATTGATAAAAGGCCGTGATTCCATGTTTTATGTTGGCCAACATTATGTAAGCCCAGAAATGAGGACTCAAGATGAGATTATTGCAGATATTAGATCGACTCTCACTGAAAAGAGGCGTTTCTTACCCTTCCAAAAGAGTTCAGAGATTGTTGGAAGAAATAGTTCACTCTTGAGACGCATCCGAGCCAGACTTGGTGAATTATCAGCTAGAAAATCCCTTCTTGAGACAAAAAGAATCCAGAAAAGTCTAAAAGAATTTGAAAAGACTCTTTCTTCCATCCCACATGGAGACAAAACACTGGAATCTCAAGGGAAAGGGATTGGTATGTGATCCTTCGTCTTCTTTCCTCTTCAATTTATTATCTCTATTACTCAGATTTTCAATAATTGATTTGTGTGAGTTATAATATTTTTCAGCATTATTACATAAAATTTCAATTCAAAGAGAGAATCCGTTTGTAGATCTATATTGATTTCTAAAAGAAGTGTGAAATATGATTTATTTTGAAAAATTAAAACTATGTGTTCTATTGGCATTCCGATGTATGTTTATAATTGCTCTATGTTCTCATTCTTACTTCACTCCTGGTTTAGGCTTGAGGAAATCGTGGAATGTTGCCGGTGAAGGAAGAGAGATTGCTCTTTCTGTGACAGCCATACTCTCTCCTCTTTTCCCCACAAGCACAGAATAGCATCCCCTACAACAGAATAGCATGTATCGGATACGAGCATACTCGAGACCATGTTCACTCGAGGGCCCGACATCGTGAACCCTCACACCGCATCCGAGTCCACATACCCCACAACAGAGAGGTGTATGGGTCACTTGTAATGTTTGGGAATAAAAATGCAATGGAAGTGGTGGGGATCCATGTGAATCTATCGCAAGGCAGATTGGGGACACACCCGAGGAACAATTCCCTTTTTTCTCAACCACCATCACATCCTCCATTTGAGAAAAAGCAGGAGGAGTTGGAGTGAGTAAATGCTTATGTGCATGTTGTAAGAGTGATGAGATTCCATCCACTAACAGTTCTCTGCCTTCTCCAGCCACAATGAATGAAGAAGGCGACTGTGGGGTACTTGAAGAACTTGGACTGTTCAAAGCGAGGAGAGGAGATCCACAGCCTGAGCATACCATCAAGTAGTTGTAAGGCTTGGCTGAGATTGAAGTAGTGGATGTCTTGAGTGACAGTCCAAGTGTAGGAATGGGACAATGATGCAACGACCTAGAGATATGAGATTGTTGATCGGAAGCAAGTGGATGAAGTGGAGCATGTGTCAATGCAGGGGTATGAGATACCACAGTTGAAGCTTGCACAGAAACATGAAGTGATGGATTTGAGGAAGAGGGAGAAGGCTTTGGTGGAGGATAAAGAGATGAAGAGGTGGCTGAAGATTTGGACAAGTTTGATTGGGGATTCTGTGCCTTGGTTGATTGTTGTTTGGAAGAAACCATTGCGAAGGCATCATCTTTGCCAGCCAACTCTTTCTCAAGATCTATTTCTATATCATCTTCGTTAAAATCGAAATCAACAGCATCTGACATACTCTTATCTTCTTTGTCCCTCTGATCAATCTCTATGTCTCCCTTCACCAACGTCTTTGTATGTTGTTT